>MPUH01000407.1:0-56413 GCA_001970955.1 Stentor coeruleus
AACACCCTAACACCCTAACACCCTAACACCCTAACACCCTAACACCCTAACACAATGATAAATTCTTTAGAATATGGCAAATGTTTTAGCATAGTAGCACAGGATTAACTTCTCACTTACCCAACACTTAATAACTACCATCTTGCTTTATAATCCCCAATATCAATTTTCATAATCCATTCTTTGCTATTACATATAATTCTAATTCACCAGCTTTATTATAAAATAATAAATAAACCATAATAAATCTTTCAAGTTTCCTTTATAATCTTAATACTCATATCCAAGCCCCAAAATCCTATAAAAAACCTCATCAAACCAACTATCAAAAATCACATAAAATTTATGTTAATTAAACATAGTAAAATTTTTCTCATTAAGTTTCTTGGCAATCAACGCTACCAACCTTTCAGTTTTCCTACTAATAGCATGTGACTGAAATTTCCATACCTGCTTTGATTTTTTCCTAATATTTTCAACATAACTAATCTGTTGTCTTATATTTTTCGAATCATTTCTCATTAAATCCTCTGATTCCAGTACCTCTTCATGAGCATTAGTCAAATCTTCAAACTGGAATTT
The DNA here is from genome assembly GCA_001970955.1 of Stentor coeruleus. Lineage (NCBI taxonomy): Eukaryota > Ciliophora > Heterotrichea > Heterotrichida > Stentoridae > Stentor > Stentor coeruleus. The sequence goes on from MPUH01000407.1 coordinate 583, forward strand.
CTCAATAGCTTTCCCAAGACTTTCCATACTATTACTATATTTTTTAATACCTGTAAGAGCACTTGAACTATTAAAATCATCTTGTATTTCTGTACATTTTTTTACTAAATGGTCTAATGAATCTAAACGTTGTCTTTTATTTCTATCAGTTCGACTAATACGGATTTTATTTGGAGATTTTATTGAAATCTGGTCTTTTAATAAAAGTTTTCTTGTAAGATTTTTCTCAGGGGAATACATTGGGACTGGTAATTTTACAGCAATACTTAATTGGCTACGTACTTTTAGAAGATTAGAGAAACTATTATAGGCTGGGTCTGGGTTATAAGTTAGATGAGGATGATTTTTCCTTTTTTTGAATGATGTGATATGATCAGAATCGATGTACCCTTTGGATTTTTTTGATGAAAAACTCCTGTGGAGACTTTGGGAGGTTGATGCCATGTTAGTTATTATTATAGGAAAAATATAGGAAAGAGGTAATTAGGATGATTTTGGAAAGGAGTAGGTGTTGTTTGTGGTGAGGATAAAGTTAGAGGATGAGAAGGGTTTTTAGATAAGAAAAGTTTTGATTGATTTTATAAAGAGGAATTTATGATTGAGTAAAATAAAAGGTGATGGAATTTGGATTTTGGGTTAAGTGTGGAAGTAAGTTTATGATATAAGTAGGATATTTAGATTATTAGAAAGATAAATAAATATAATTTAAACTTAGGAATTATAGTCAAAATATAATAGATTATTATAACAATTAGATAATGTTATGAATAATTAGTTATGCTATTAGGTATATTCGGAGTGTATAATAAGTAGAACTTTATTTTATAGGATTTGTTTCATTTATTATTCGGTACTAAAATCAAGCATCTAAAATTTAAATCCACCATTAATAAAATTAACACCCTTAACACCCTAAACATTTTTAGCATCCTAATGATCTTTAGTATACTTAGCATCCTTGATACCCTTAACATCCTTAACAACTCTTAACATCCTTAGCACCCTTAGCATCTTTGGCACTTTTGTCATCCATAACACCCTTAAAACCCTTAACACCCCTAACACCCTTAATACCATAAGCATCCTATCTCTTAATATATCCAAATTAGCATCATATCTCAATCCTTACCTCCTTCCAAATCTCCATCCTATCCAAAAATCCCCTTTCCACCTAATCTTCAAATATCCTCTCGAAAAAATCCAAATCACGCATTATCTTACAAACTTAATCTTACAAATAATCTCACCTAAAAATCATCAAAACCCTTCAAACTACCCTTCCTAAACCAAAATCCTTCCTACCCCACCCCATCTTTCCAACTTAATTAAAACCCAAAACCCAATCTTATTAATAATCTTCGCAAATCTTCTCTCTAACCTTATCACCTTAAAAACCTATTCAACCAACTCTCCACAAATCTTCACTTTATCATCCTTCCAAATCAATCCTCCATATTCTAAATCTCTCTAATCTTTTCACCCTATCCTTAAAATCCCTGATCTTTCACATCAGCCCTTAAAAATTAAATATGTAATAAAAAAGCGCGAATGGACCAAGTGACAATAGACGCAATGAAAACTCGTGTAGAAACCGAAACTCTAAATCTATTGCAAGGAGATGAATACCGAGGTAAAATTAACGATATGATTGCAAACGAACAGTCTCGGCTGCTCATAAATCTTGATGACCTAAGAAAGCGACCTAATGACATATCAAAAGACATTCTTGACTACCCAACAATACTAATCAAAGGTATTGAAGATGCTTTAAACAATGCTGTCCGAGTAGAAATGGAAGGACCTAAAAAGACCATGAAGCGCTATCATGTGAGCTTTGAAGGGAATTTTGGTACTCATTACATAACCCCAAGAGGTCTGAAATCAAATTTAACTAATAAATTAGTCAAAGTCCAAGGTATTGTCACACGTATGAGCATCGTTAGACCTAAATTGATATTTTCTCAGCATTATTGTGAAGAAACGAAAAAGTTCACAGAAAAAGCTTATGGGGATAGCTATGAAGTGTCAACATTACAGGCGGGAAGCAATGCTATACCGACCCATGACCTTAATGGTAAGCCTTATAGCTTTGAATTCGGTTTAAGCTCATATAAAGATCATCAATCACTAACTATTCAAGAACTACCAGAAAGAGCTCCAACAGGACAATTACCAAGATCTGTTGAAATTATTGTAGAAGAAGATCTTGTAGACAAAGTGAAACCTGGTGACCGGATTGAGATTGTTGGAGTTTATAAAAGCGTTAACTCAGCTTCTATGAGTTCATATGGTTTGCTTAAAACAATGATTATAGGTAGCAACATTTACTCTATTAGCGCTGAATTAGCATTACCCAACTTAACAGGTAAAGACATTTCTTTAATAAAAAAATTCAGCCAAAGCGCAAATATTATAACCTTACTCGCTAATTCTTTCAGTCCTTCGATTTTTGGCCATGAGCAGATAAAAAAAGCTTTAATTCTCCTTCTTTTAAGTGGTGAAGAGAAAAACCTTGAAAATGGGACTCATTTAAGAGGAGATATAAACATAATGCTTATAGGTGACCCATCAACAGCAAAATCCCAACTTTTAAGAAGTGTTTTAAATATAGCCCCATTAGCTACAAGTACAACAGGTCGTGGAGCTTCAGGTGTAGGTTTAACAGCAGCAGTTACTAGTGATAAAGATACAGGTGAAAGAAATCTTGAAGCTGGGGCAATGGTTTTAGCTGATAGAGGGGTTATTTGTATAGATGAATTTGATAAAATGAATGAAGTAGATCGAGTTGCTATACATGAAGTTATGGAGCAACAAACAGTAACAATAGCAAAAGCTGGAATTCATACAAGTCTAAACGCAAGATGTAGTGTCGTAGCTGCAGCTAATCCTCTTTATGGAACTTATATGAGAGATAAAAGCCCAGCATGGAATATCGCTTTACCTGATTCATTATTATCAAGATTTGATTTATTATTCATAGTACTTGATCATAAATTGCCTGAATTAGATAGATTGATAGCTTCAAGAGTTATTCACAATCATTGTAGTGTAGCTTTTGCTGTTACTGATGATATGGATATTGACACTCCAGTTATTGAACCACTTCCACCACAAGAAGAAGATGAAGAACAGAAACCAGCAACTTTTAATTTTGAAGGCAAAGAAATGTTTACAAGGACATTTCTTAAAAAATTCTTACATTATGCTAAACAAACAATACACCCAGTTTTGACAAATGATAGTAGTGATTTTATATCACAAGCATGGTCAAGTCTTAGAAGTAAAGAAGAAGAAGCAGGAAGGCATAGGGTTGTTTCAATAACTGTTAGAACACTTGAAACTATGATTAGATTGTCAACGGCTATAGCTAAAGCACATTTATCTACTACTGTTAAGAAAGTTCATTGTGAAGAAGCTTTGAAACTTATGAAATTTGCTATTTTCCAAGAAGAAGATAGTCCACAAATACCTACACCTGAAGTTGAAATGGCTGATGTTTTATCATCGTTAGGGACTAGAAGCTCAAGAAGAAGGCAAAGGAAGGAGGATGAAAGTAGAAAAGTTGCTGAGGTTGTTGAAAGTGCTAAAAGAGTATCGACAAGGGTTACTCAGGATCATAAGAAATTTGTGTTTAAGGCTGTTGTGGATAAACTTAGGGACTTGCCTAATCCGACTATGAAAGTTGCGGATTTGTGGAAGATTATACAGAAGAGTAAGGATCATAAGATTGAGGATCAGAACCATTTGATTGATGTCATTAAAGCTTTGGATGTTGAAGGGAAGTTCGCTTATCAGGAAAAAGAAAAGAATATCATTTTAATTCTTTAGTTAGATATTTTATAGGTTTGATTTAAAAGATTAGGTGTTAAAGGGTTGAAGGATTTTTTGATGGTTTTGAAGGGTTTTTTGATGATTTTGAAGGATTTTTTGATGATTTTTGATGATTTCGAAGGATTTTTTGATGATTTTGCATGGTTTTTGATGATTTTTTTAGGTAAAAGATCAGGAGATGTATTAAAAAGATTTTTTTGGTGACGGATTATGGGATTATAAGAATTTAAAAAATGAAATTTGGGAATAATTAATAAGAAATGACTTGGTTTTAATTAAAAAGTAATTATTTTATATATTTTAAAGGTGAAAAATTTTANCTTGGTTTTAACTAAAAAGTAATTATTTTATATATTTTAAAGGTGAAAAATTTTAAAATGAGCGGCAAAGCTTAGAAACTAGATTTATTAAACATAAATTATTTTAGGAAGTTGTGAAAGCACACTTAATCCTTAATACTTATTATTTATTAGTTATAAGCGAACAAATAGACATATTTCAAATCAATTCTTATCCTCATCATAAGCTTTCACATTAACTAAAAAAGTTTTTCTTCATCTTTTATTAATCCTCACAGCAACCATATAACTAACTAAAAATCCAAAAAAAATCTTCCATCTCATTTCCCTCATCCCAAACTAAAATTTATTCCCTTCAATATTCTTATCATCTTTTCACCTTCATTAAAATCCAAAACCTCTCTTCCCATTTCTCTAACCCTCCATCAAAGCTTAAAAATCTATATCACACCCTTTCTAATATACACATCTCACAATACTCAACAATCAAAACCTCAAAAATTTCTTAAACTCTTCTTCAACCCTTATTAAATTCTAAAAAACAGCTAATTACCATTTTCACTAACCCATTTATCTTCATCAAAACCCTTTCCAATATTCTTATCTTATATCAAAACCCATAATTCTAAAACACAAAACCTACAAGAAAACATGTTTAAACACAATAAAAATCTTAAGATATAATTTTGTCATAGTAAACCATCATATTGCATTATGAAATAAAAATATGGGATCTTGCTCATCAAAACGTAAATTAACAAGTTGCTATCCTTCACAGGGCCACCATGTTTCCGAATGGCCGAATTGTAATTTTTACTTAGTATCTCGAGTGGAGGTCGAAACGCTACAATTACTATTCAAAGAACTAGCTTCAAGGAACCATTCAGAAACGCGTTTAAGCAAGCTGAATTTCCTGAGTTACTTCCAAATCCCAGTACTGTCCACCTAGGGAATCCTTGGTGAAAAGCTTTTTTCTCAATTCGACTCAAAAAACCAAAACTTCATTGAAAGCGATGACTTCATCCGTGGGATAAAAGAATACTGCAGAGCCGAGTACTCTCAAGTTGTAAAAAAAATGTTTGAACTTTTCAAATTCAACGAAAGCGAAACTATAAGCCACGAAGAATTAAACTACCTAGTAAAACCCATCTAGTTTCACAATTTCATGAAATGCTTACTAGAAAAAGAATGTCAAAAAGCTGATGAAAAAGACCAAAAAAATATCAAATTTTCAATAAACCCTCCAACAATAAGCTACTCTGATATAATGCTCCCATCAGTAGATTTTGCTGAGTTCATCACAGAACAGTATTCCCAAAACTCAAGTGGACTCACTTATCCTGATTTCGAGAATTTCTTAGAAAAATGCCCAGAAATCTATACAAACTTTTTAAATATTTTCTGTGAAACTACATGGAGAGATTATAATGCAATGGTTAGAACAGGGTGTCATTCAACATCAGTCCATAAAGCTAAGAATTTTGAACCTGCACCTGAGTTTTTTGCTGGGGAAATTGTTGTTGAAAAGAATTCTCTGAATGTTGATGCTTTTGGGGTTATTAGAGGGAATTTGTTTTTGGTTTTTGATTCAGAAAGATTAATTTCGGTAATTGATGTGGTTTATCTTAATGGGTGTTATTTGAAAATTGATCAGGATAAATGCACGATTTTTCAATATAATAATTCGATGCCAAGGATAAGTTTTGAGTCTAGATCAGAAGTGAAGATTGAAGCATGGGAACAGGAACTTAAACTTGCGGGGGATATTAAGAAATTTAGGGATATTTATGAGTTGGGGGATAGGATTGGGCATGGGAAGTTTTCTGATGTCCATACCGCTTGTGAAAAATCTACAAATGAAACCTGGGCTGTTAAGATCATGAAAAGGAAAAAAACTAACTCAATTGAAAGAGAATTGATCCATAATGAAATAAACATCTTGAAAATTCTAAACCACAAAGGAATCGTTAAACTTAAAGATGTTTTCTGTAACTCAACCCACACTTTGCTTGTCGAAGAATTTCTCCATGGAGGAAGTTTAGAAAAATGTGTTGGGACTTTATCTGAAAATGATATAAAAACTATAGTATATCAATTACTTGAAGTAATAAACTATATACATGAAGTTGGTGTTATACATAGAGATATAAAATTAGATAATGTGCTATTTGCTAAGAAAAATGATTTAGGAACTTTAAAACTTGCTGATTTCGGTTTATCAACATTTGCTATACCTGGTAAGGTTTTTACTGAAGCATGTGGGACAATTGGTTATACAGCTCCAGAAATGCATGATAATTTTGGATATGGGAATGAAGTTGATTTATGGAGTTTAGGGGTTTTAACATATGCTTTATTAGCTGAAAAAATGCCTTTTAGAGGATGTAGTAATCAAGAAATCATATTAGCAACAATGAATAAAGAACCTGATTATACGGAAATAGCTAATTATTCGGCACAGGCACAGGATTTTGTTAAGAAACTCCTTAGGAAAAAACCTACTGAGAGGTTGAAAGCATTGGATTCTATGAAACATGAGTGGTTTAATGGTTAGATTTCTGAAGATGAAAGTCAGGAAGCACAGTTGCTTTGATAATATAATAGATGATAAATATAAAAGTAATATGATTAGGATTTTTTATTAGAAATTATAATGTTTTGAGGATTCTGGTGGGTTTTTGGGTTAAAAATGTATTGATGAGTGGGTTTAAGTTTTTTTGATGATGAGATTGGGAGATTGTCTAGGATTTTTATTAAAAAATGGGCTAAATTCATACTTAAAAGCATGTTAAAAACTAACAGACTATCAAAATTCNACTTAAAAGCATGTTAAAAACTAACAGACTATCAAAATTCCTCAACAAGCAATGAAAATCTTCTTCTAAATAAACCTTATCCTATAACCCCTAATCAAAATCATAAGTATAATTCCTATAATATTATATAAAATCTTATCATATCTTAATATTATTAAAATGAGAACCCAAAGAGAAATTTCATCATTATCACCACTACACCGAGCATCTATAGCCCTACACACAAGTTTACAATTAAATCATAAAGACCATAAAAGAAACAGAAGCTTATTATCATCAACAGCTAAACAAGTTCTTTCAGGATCAAGGCGAAAATCTAATTTTACACAATATATCGAGTCTTATGACGCAAGGGAAAAAACTGCAGGTCAAGTAAGAGCCTTATCTAATTTTGTCGTCCCTGAGAAAAACCAAAAATTAGAGTCGCTTATTGAAAAACAACATGAAGATAGGCGGTCTCGACATTTGAATTTGCAGAAAAAGTATGAAGTATGGGTTGAAAAGTATAATGAAAGCTTAAAAGTTAATGAACTTTCAATACTCAAAAATTGGGACATGTTTATCCGGGCAAGTGAAAAAGAACTTGAGTCGACCCTAGAAGAGCTTAAAGAAGATAAACTTCTTTATAAAGATATCGAATACCTTAAAGCATCATTTGATAATCTCAACATTCACATCCGGCAACGTAAAGAAAAAGCTAAAAAACTAAAAATAAGCCTTTTAGGTCTAGAAAAAGATCGTGAAAAAAACATCTCCGAAGCCTTGAACACATTAAAAAGTAGCATGATCGAAGTGGCTTATATGCTTGAAAAAGATATCCAAGACCAAGTTTTTAAATACAAATTCCAAGCAAACGAGATCATAAACCAAAAAAAAGAATTCACTCATCATTTAGATGAAAAAAACCTAAACACTACAGAAGATTTTTATAAAAACTTCACTGAAAAGCTTAAAACCAAATTGTCACTATGGAAAATCATCCACCACAACCACACTTTAAGTAAATTCATCGACACAATCGATAGCAAAAGTTTTGTCAACCCAGAAGAACGGATAATTTTACTTGAAAACTTAAAATCTAAACAACAAAAAATCTACACATTGAGAATTCATTTAGCTCAAGAACTATGTGAAACATCATTAAAAATATTAACCAAACCATACATTGAAGAAAAAATCGAAGAACTCTCTTCAGTTAACGAAAAAATTCAACAAGACTATGACGAAATCATAAAAAAAATCATCAGCCTTCAAAAAAAAGCATCAGAAAAAATGGAGGAAGTTTTCCAAGTTACTAAAGACAAAGTTTTTTTTATAGGAGCTTATGACAATGATAAACTAAATGAAATAATCGAAAAAAACTGTAGAAGTTCAATAATTAAACGTAAAAACGAATGGGAGGATTTGATAAAAAAAATAATAAAATACTTAGAAGCTAAGGATACAAGGTCACATGAGGTTATAATAAACTGTATAGAGTTTATAAAAAATATATCTATAGTATCAGATGATCAAAAACGTAGAAATGATGAGGAAATAAAAAAATATAACACTGATTTATCTTTACGTGGAGATCAATTAGATGAAAATGTAGACAATCTTGAAGAAAAGTTTAATAAAAAAGTTGAGGATTTGAAAAAAACAATAACACCAAATGAACTTGAAAAATCTTTACAACAATCTTTGGGGGTATTAGAAGAAATTGCTATTGAACATAGAAAATATACTGAAGAAGTTTCAGAAATGATATCTTTACACCCTTATAAAATAGTAAGTTCTTATTTGATGTATATGACAAGGATATTAGAGAAATTCGGATTTGTATCACTTGATAAGAAAGATGAGATTATGTTTTTATATAGACAAAAAAGAGGAATTGGGGAAAATAAATTAAAAACCCCAGAAGAGACGAAAAAAAGGACGATTTCAGTAAAGGAAATTGTAGAAGTTAAACCAATTGAAGTGGAGGAAGTTGATATTATTGGTAGAAAATGGCTTGTTCAAACCTCAATGAATGAGATTGTTAAAGAAATACTTATGACTGAAGAAGATAAGGATAATGAAATGCAAAGGAAACTTAAAGATGAGGAGAGGAAAAAAGATGAGGAAAGAAAAGTTTTTGAAGAAACACAGAAAAGAGAAGAAGCTAAGAAATTAAAAACTAAACTGACTATGTCGAAATTAGAAGAGCCTAAAAAGGAAGATTTACCACAAACACCCGCATTGGAAATCGAAAAAGATGAGGAGGAATGCCCGGTAGACCCTGAAGGGAATTTGTGTTTAATAGACAACTTGACTGTAGATTCTGTTTTTTTAACAGAAATATTGAGTAGTTTACAAGAAAATATTACTGATTTTTTATCAAATATAGAATCTAATGCTATAAATTTAGCTAAAGATGTAGATAACCAAATGCTTGAAAAAACCAGACAGGAACTTGATGAAAAACTGAGATTTCTATGGCCAAGAAAAGGGAAACTTGAAGTTAACGAGTACAGCACAAGGAGTTTAGAAATTAAAAGGCATCATAGTCGATGGGATAGATTCATATGCGAAATACAGCCGAAAAGAGAATCTCATACAAAAGNATAGATTCATATGCGAAATACAGCCGAAAAGAGAATCTCATACAAAAGAGTTCACTAAAATCCATAAAGAATTTACTGATATACTTATAAAATATAAAAAAGATCAAGATATTATAAGGTTACAGTTACCAAAAACAACAAGTATTGCTGAGTTCCAAGGACTTATGAGGAAAAATAAAGACTTTGAGCAACAATTGTTCCAGAAAGGAACCGAAATGCTTGACAGGTTACAACTTTTAGCTTCAGATAAAGTTGAAAAAATCATGACCTTATTTGAAGAATTCCTATCAAACCTACAGTTATTTGATAAAGGTGGCGATTATGATCAAAAAGAAAAAGAATACTACAATAATAAATCCAAACTTTTTATCAATGAACTGACCGGAGAACAGAACAAAAGGAAAGATACAATTGAAATTTTAAAAAAAAAGTTTGAAAACGATAGACTAGATCCAATCAAAATTTTTGAACGTGATTACACTAATGCTTTAGAACTTCTTGCAGCACGTGAAGGTATTGGGAAAAAATACGGTGCGCCAAAAAGGTCAGCCCAAGAAAAAATCAGAGGCGAAATGACTAAATGTGAAAAAGCTCAAGAAGGTATTGAAAACATATACAAATCTCTTGAAGACCTATTAAATGAATACAAATCCACCCTTTTATCTAAATCAGAACATAATTTCTTAACCCGAGATCCAAGTTTATCTATTTCAATACGTAAAATCCTCATATCATTTCGTTTATGTATTCACAAATATGGTCTTTATATATCAGCATTTAAAGATGAAAACCTAATCAATATAAAATCTTTAACATGGAAAGAAGATAATCAAACTATAAACGCATCATTAGATGAAATATCATCTGAAAGTATAAGATTAGAGTATTTATTAGAACCATTACAAGAACTTTCTGTGTTAAAAACATCAGGGAATTTTTCACAGAAAATCAATGAGATTGAAAAAAATGCTAGAGATGAATGTTTAAAGTTATATTCAGGAAAAGGTTTACCTGAAGCTGTTGACAAGTATTTTAAGATTATGAAATATTATTCTGAGGAATTTAGGGTAAATAAATGTAAAATACTTAGAGAAAGTGCATTGAAGATTATGGAAATTGAGGATTTGATTGCTGAAGGGACATTGAAAAGTCTTCAGTTGTTATGTGAATGTTGGTTTGAGGAAGTGNTAAGATTATGAAATATTATTCTGAGGAATTTAGGGTAAATAAATGTAAAATACTTAGAGAAAGTACATTGAAGATTATGGAAATTGAAGATTTGATTGCTGAAGGGACATTGAAAAGTCTTCAGTTGTTATGTGAATGTTGGTTTGAGGAAGTATTAGAAAAAATCGATAAGAATTTAACAGGGTCTTATGAAAGGGAAGAGAATTTGAGAAAGGTTCATCAAAAAGCTTTAAGGCCGAATTTAGCTAACCCAAGTTGTTTGGAGGAGTTGGAAAATTTGAATGTTCAAGAGACGGATAGGTATGATAGAGGAACTTCAGTTATAAAAGATTCTAAAGGGAGTTTTATTAGAAATATTAAATTGATTGGTGATACATTTCGTGCAAAACTAGGGAATAACTGTGAAATCCTTCTTTATATTTATGACACTATGCTTGTTTATGATGATTTCGCATATATCCCAGGTGATGAGGCTCCTGATATAAAACGTAGTAATATCAAACATCTTTTCACTAAAAAAAAAACTAGTAAGGCAAGTGATAATTTAGACCCAAAAGGTAAGAAAAAGTTATGGAATCCAATTTTGATGTCCAATTTAAAAATCCCAGGCGAAGTGAGTTTTATAGATATCCCAGGTGTAACAAGTTATAAAAATAATGGTCAAAAAGCTGTTGTTATATATAGAAACAAATGTTTTAAAGAGTTTTCATTATTATTTGAAAGCAAAGTTCAAGAATATATAACAAGATTTGATAGGCTAATATTTGATGAAGAAGGATGGAACCAGAAATGGCGTAATAACGTCGACATCCTTAGATCAAAAAACACTTGATTTATATGCAAAATAATCGTAATTTTTCAAATTATAAACTTGAAGTTGAAATTATTTATATATCTTCAGTTAATATATTTAGTTCTTAAGCATATTCCTATTTTCATATATATTTTTTTCATTAAAGAAACTATATTATAAATAATCTTTAAAAGCAGTAAATATTCTAAATTATTTTAACCCTATATTTAGAGTACCAAATTTCTTATGTTTATTATACAAAGTTTACAATTATCTTTATAGAATTTCTACAAAAATATCTTTGATATTATCCAATTAATCTAAGAAAATTATTATTTTTAGTTTGGATTTTCATCTATTTGATAATTTAAGATATAAAATTCATATTTTAAGAGGTTAAAAAATCATCTCGGCTCATTGTTTGATAAGGATTCCGATTGAGGATTTCTCGAACTTCTAAAGAATTTAGAAGATTATCTATAAGAATTGCCCTTTCTTCACTTGCTGAGTTGTTACGATTTTTTGACTGTGAAGTTTCACGAATTTCTTCAACTAATTGACGGACGATGCTTTCCATTTCAGTACGGTCTTCGATTTCTAAAGCATAAGAGTTACGAACCTGTTTAAGATTTCGTCTTTCAAGTTCTAATTGTTTACGTAGTTTAGCAATAACACTTTCATATCTTTCAGTCTTATCCTCATAATTCTCAATACTTCCAACAGATAATTTCGGGGTTTCTGAAAAAGAACTTTCACTATATTTCGAACTCGGCTCTGGTTTCTGAGCTTTTCTCTTCAAAAAATAATACTCCTGCATTTTCTCCTGAAATTCAACATCACGTTTCATTATAAGTTCTTCAAGTCTTTTATTCTCCTGTTCTAAAAACCCATTTTTTTTCTCTACAAGTATCGCAGATTCCCTCAAATTCTCCAAATCCTTTGCAACTTTTTTCTCAGTATTCGCCATAGAAGACAATTCCATAACCCTTTTTTTCTTCCTATCTTCAATTTCATTACAAATCTTTGCAAGTTTTAAATCAAACCTTTTAATTGTATCTTTTTCCTGATCTTTAACCTGCTGATCGATTTGTTTCTTAAAATCATTTATAGCAAAAATCACTTTTGAATGAAGTTTTTCTGCTTCTTCAACATGACGATTTATAGTATCTATATTTGGTGTAGGGTGTAATCTATAATACATAATCTGTTCTCTGAGTTCTTTTATTTGTTTTTCATACTCCACAACTTTTTTCTGCATAGATTCTTCAGCTTTAGCGATACTATCATCTAATTTCATGTTTTTATGTTTTTCTACATTGATAAGCTCTTGGATTTCTTTGATTTTTACAGCTTCTTGGGTCACCATAATAGACCTTCGTTTATTTGAGTCTTTAATATCAACAGTTTTTTTGCGAATGAATAAAGCATTAACATAGGACATAATTTTATATTTAAAAAAAAGCTTAAGAATATATTAACTACAAAGCTAAACTAGTTAGCTTTTACGTTTGAATGTAAACCCTATAAAATTCGAGTCTTTTCTTTTGGATTTCTGTTTAGTGAAAGGAATTGGAGGGTAAAACGATTCTTGTTCTTCAAAGGTATCGAAATGTTTAGGGTCAACATCACTTTCTATATCAGGAACCCAGACTGAAGGTTGATTTCTTAGGTTGTTCCAGTCGATTCCAGTGAAAAAACTATGGGATTTAATCTCATTAGCTCCATTAAGACCAAGTCTAGAGTTCCGGTCAGTGACAAGTTTGAGGATTAAATCTTGAGCTTCAGGCGAAATCTGAGGTTCTTCAGGGATTTTAAAGGTCCTTTTCCAGTTTAAAATTTTCTGACAAGTAATTTTCGGGTCGTTTGAATAAAATGGAGGATATCCGATGATCATTTCAAAAAAAATAACCCCTAAAGACCACCAATCAACACTTTCATCATAACCCCCACGACTAAAAATCTCAGGCGCTATATAATCAGGAGTCCCTACTGTTGAAAAAAGAAGCTTTCTTGACCTTTCATGTTTTTTAGCTTGTTTTTCTATATGTTCCTCCTCAAGTTTCGTTAAGTTGTCAAATGGGTTTCCTATAGAAAGATCAGCACATTTGCATAAACCGAAATCAGCGAGTTTTACATGACCATTTTTGTCTATTAAAATGTTATCAGGCTTAAGGTCTCTATGAATATAATTCAAACTATGCACTGACTCTATAGCCATAACGCATTCCGCCATATAAAATCGAGCTTCATTTTCTGGAAGACGGTCTTTTTTTATGAAAATGTTCATCAAATCACCACCAGGAAGGTACTCCATGACTAAATATAAATGATTTTCATCTTGAAACGAATATTTTAATTCAACTACCCATGGGTTGTCTGCTAAAGCTAAGATGTTTCTTTCAGATTTAATGTTGTGGACTTGATTTTTTATGATCATATCCGATTTAATCATCTTTTTCAAAGCAAAAACCTCACCTGTTTTCTTGTGCCGGACTATATGAACTTCTCCATATGCACCCCGGCCTATTATGCTTTCGGGCTCAAAGTCAAATATACTCATACCACGACGGTTTTCTCTTAGTTCTTGAGCTTCTTTGTGAAGGATTTCATTTTTCATGAGTTTTTTTTCGGTTGTGGAAAGCCCAAGACTGTCCATGTGATTGTTTAATTCTTTCCACTCTATTATTTTTTCTTCTTCTTTTTTCTTTTTTAATGAGTATTTCATTTCGATGTAAGACTTTGCGAATTGTGCCTTGGCTAGAGCTGTTGGGGATATTGGAATGTTATCGTAGTTATGAGAAGATGTAAACTTTTCCATGCTTTAATTATTATATCTGATAAATGTCGGAGCGGTTGGCTCAAAATGTGGTTTTATTGGATTAATATTTTAAAGAAAGGAATTCTAGGAAGAAGACAATATAATTATGATTACTAAGATTAGAATTAAGATATAAATAGGAATATAGACAAAGGATATTTTTATAGTAATTACACAACTTTGATGCTGATTTATTTAAGGCTCAGAGAGCAAATAAGAATTAAAATAGAAAATTTGGTGTATTAAAGGTCAGAAAAGTTCAAAATGCGACCATTTTACATTAGATTTTGTTTTAAGTGATAAGCTAATTTATTCAAGCTTTATAGATTACTGCTACCATCTAAAAAGCGAGAAAATATTAATAATCAAAACTTTACAACAAGGTTAATGCTGTGAATAACATAAAAACAAAAAGAAATACATGTTTTATATTGAAAAATTTATAACAAAAGGATATTAAGTATTATATATTACAATAATCAGCAACATATGATAAATTAGTATAATAAAAACTAATAAGAATATATTTTTAAATATCAAACTAGCTTATATGATAATAAACTTGTAGTAAAAGGATAAAGTAAGAAATTAAAGAACATATTTAATAATAAAGATAAATTATGCACTTTATTTTTTTGGAATTATATACTTAATAGTTTATTCAATATCAGAATAATTTTACAATATAACTTGGGTATTTTAATCATGGTTTGTTCAATTAAATAAATCAAAAATACTTGTATTTAAAAGATTTAAGATAAATAATAGTATTTATATATTTACAATATTCAATAATAATGATATAAACTTGATTTCAAAATCATCTTTTAATTTATGTTTTCCAAACAAATACAGTTTTCCTATAACTATTACCATTTTATTACCATTTTATAATAATTTTTGTTATTTTGACTCTTAACATGAAATATTTTATTATCATCTCCAAAAAAACCAAAACTTTTAAATATAATTTATACATTACTTAACGAATTAATCGGTCTTAGTATTTTTTATACTCTGAATTACTAATCTGATTCCGCCACGACTCTGAAAACTCTTGAAACATATTCATAAACTCCTCCTGATATCCTTCAACATTCCTAACATCAATCTTAAGTTTTGGAACATCTGGATATCCTATATGCCTATCATCCCTTTTAATATTTTCTTCTTCACAACCCATCCTTTCTTTATATTTTAATTTCTCAGCACTTTTCGACCTTGTTATCTTATGTAAAAAGTTATCATACAATTTAAAAATAGGAACACCTGCTTCTTGAATACTTTTAAAAAAATCCCAATTCCTCATGATTTTCACTTTCAAAAACTTGTTTTCTTTTTTAAGCTCAGTGATTTTTTTTTCAAGTACGCTGATATTTTTTGTTGCTTCCAACAAATTTTTATTAACATTTTTAATATCTTCTTGTAATTTTTGATAATCACAATCAAATCCATAATGCTCTTTAGATATATCGCCCAAACAATTTAATTCTTGTTTAATTTTCCCAAGTATCTCTTTTATAAAATCCCAATTTACTTTAAAACTTGGTTCTGGACTAAGAAAAATATCAACAATATTCAAAGCTAAATCAATTTTTTTGCCAAGATTTTTTTCGTTTTTAAACTGTTCTGCTATAAGATTTTGGTTTTGGTTTTTTATGGTTTTTTTTTTATTATGCACATCAATTACAGAACTACTCATGAAGATTTTTTTATTAGGAGAGATTTTTTTTTTGAAATCCAGTGTTGATATTTTCATTGCGGGCCTTGGAAGATTTAATAATTTATCTTCTAAGATCATTGGAGGACTTATGGATTTATATTTTTGATATGATAAAGAGAGTTTGTTGTTGTAGGCGCTTATCATTGAACGATTTTTATCTTTTTTAAACAGAGGACTTGGCGAGTAGTAAGGGCTTTTAGAGGTAATATCATTTGACATAGAATTTTATATTAAAAGTTGTATTAGGGAAATTAGTTTTTTTTTTTGATACTGGATTTAGCATTTAATGAAGAAAGTTGTGAGCTGATTTGGAGTTTTGGAAGACGGCTAAAGGTTGCTAGGTTTTTTTTTGATGGATTATGAAAATTATGATTGGTAAAAGGATTTATTAATAATATAAGGTTGTGTAGTTGTGAGGATTTATAGGATATTTGTAGTTTGTATATGATAATATTTGGTGAAAATCGTGATTGTATTATTTGGATTGTAACTAAAAGTGGAGATGATAGAAATTGTGGTTATACATATTGAAAATATCGGGAAATCAAAAATTTATACTAACTATGGTTTTTTAATAGTTTTTACATGATTTTTTAAATCTTATTCTCGATAAAAATAACTTAGTTTTATTAGTATCTGCACTTGAGGAAATATATATTTGCGAATATATATATATTGTAACTTATAATATTTTTTGATACCCTATATTTTTCCTACAGAAGATTTTGTATGCAAAGGATGAAAAAAAGCAGCAACACATCCTATATTTTTTCCCACAGAAGATTTTGTATGCAAAGGATGAAAAAAAGCAGCAACAAATTGGAAAATCATAAAATTTTATGCATTTTACCTCAGAACTCTAAACTCATAGTTTTATTCCTTTCCTTTTTATATAAACTACAATTATTTTATTTATCTTTTTGTAATTCATAATTTCGATTTTGCCATATAATCATAAAGCTTTCATAAAAATAATACAAATATTATCTATTAAAAAATTATCTATAATAATCACATACAAATTATATGATAATTTAATTAAAATATAAATATCATACTTGCACATTTAAACAAACAATTAAACAACTTGCTTTATATTTTATAAACCAATACCATACTTAAAAACCTCATTAAAAAAAATCCTCCATAATTATTCCTCTAATTTTAAAAACCTTTATTATCAACTATATTTTATTTCTATAATCACACAAATATCCTATCTTAAAAAACAATAATCATAACCAAAAAAGCATCTCAAACCCTAAACCACAATTTTATTCACAATTCTAAACATTCAAAGTAAACCAACTCTCAATTCCCCAACCTAAAAATTCTCCTAAACGAAAAAATCTCCTCATCCAAAACACAATCCTAAACCCTGACAATAACCCACCTCAACAAATTCTATTTTCTCATAAAAATCTTCTCCTCTTCATAAAAAACCAACACTTTCCTAATCCTACACAATCTTTCATTTTCTTAATTTTTAAACATAAACAAAATCCCTCAAAACCAAAAAACCCTCCTCATCAAGTTACCTATCAAATCCTTTGCCTAATCAATCCCCTTCAAACCACCTAAAGTAATAATTCCTTATTTCCTAATCCTATCCAATTTTTCATCAAAATTTCGAATTTAAAGCCATGCCATTGATTTTCCCTCTTATGGCGGCCTAATAAATGGGAAAACTCGATAACATAAGTGGACTTTCAAAGGAAGAACTATTACTTCTCAGCCGAATGGCTGAGCAATGCGAAAGATACGATGAAATGATAGACTTTGTTAGACACTTCATATCAAAATGTGCTAGCGAGTTCACCGAAGATGAAAGGAACATTTTATCTGTAGCTTTCAAAAACGTGGTTGGAAATAGAAGAACTGCTTGGAGAGTATTGAATTCCATTGAACAAAAAGAAGCTCGTAGAGGAAATGAAGAGAATAAATCAAGAGCTGGGAACTATAAAGAAAAAGTAGAGGCTGAGCTGAGGAGTTTTTGTAGGGAAATCCTTAGAATTATAGACAATGATTTATTACCAAAGACAGCTAGTGATGAAGGGAAAGTGTTTTTTATTAAGATGAAAGGAGATTATTATAGATACATATGTGAATTCGCTCAAGGACAATATAAGGATGAGAGTTCGAAAAATGCTCAAGAAAACTATCAGCAAGCTTTAACTATAGCTGAGACAGGATTAGATAGCACGCATCCTAGTAGGATTGGCTTGGCTTTGAATTATTCAGTGTTTAATTATGAAATTTTGAACCAACACGCTGAAGCCATCAAAATCGCCCAAAAAGCTTTCGATGAAGGGATTCAAAATTTGGAAAATCTCACTGATGAACAGGCATATAAGGAGTCAACGATGATATTGCAACTTATTAGAGACAATATATCGTTATGGACTTCAGAAGCAGAAGAGAATTAATAGAGTAGATCTTATTAACTCATTAGATTAATAAGGGATTATATGTTTTATGGGGCTTTTTTGTGAGAAGAATGCATGATTTTTTTGTTGAGTTTTTGTGTTAGGATTTTTTGTAGGTTAGCTAGGTTTAGAGATTTGGGGTTTTTTTTTGGAATTTTATTGTTTGAGTGTTGCTTTTAGATATGATTTAAGGGATTTAATGATGAAATGTTGTGAGGAAGTTGATTGGAGGATTGATTTTTTAGGTTAGAAACAATTTGAGGAATGATTTTTTTGATGTTTTTTATTGTAAAAAGTTGTGTTTTGGGTTTTCTAAGTTTTAATTGATTTAAGATATAGGGTTTGAGGTTTTGGGGGTTTTATAAGAAAGTGCATTGTTAAAGAATTGACTAATAAAATTAAATATTAGTTTCTGGGTGAGTCAAAAATACAGAAAAATGCTTGGTTTGTTTTTATAGAATTTTGCAGTTCGATTGAAAGAATCTTTTACCAGCTATCTAAATAAACCCTATCAATAAACATAAAACTTATTTCAAAAATCAGCATCTTTCCTAGTAAAATCCTCATAAATCCCCCTATTTTACCACTTCAACCTTCAGACCAATCCTAAATTCCTATTAAAAAACCCGCATCATAATTATCTCATTCCCATCTTCCAACCTCTAAACCTCACAGCCGAATTCACAAGCCATAGCCTCTCCTCCAATTCCCACACAACCATATTTTAATTTACTAAAAAATCTCAATCCTATCAAAGCCCATAATTTTAAAACCCCCTCAGAGGTTAATAAACATATCATCTATCTCACAATAGTGTCATGACAATTCTATCCAATAATAATCAAATCAATATAAACTGACTAATATGAGCAATCTTGAAAACCCATATCAAAATTCTAATAAGAACAGAAATCATAAACTCCTTTCTCAAATTCAAACCCATCCATCAAATCTCACTAAATTACACAAAAACTATGCATCTCGTAGTATGGATTACCCAGTAAGTTTAAACGGTTTATATATAAAAAACAACAAACACAAACTCGGAGGAAATTCTCAAGCTAATTTTATATCAAAACTATCAGAAAAGTCTTCAAATTTATTGCCTATATCATATAAAGACCTTCTTAAACCTCCAGGTCCTGGAGATTATTCGATATTATCAAGGATGTCAGGACCAGCTTTTAGTCTTAGTGGAAAACCAAAAAATCGAGTTCAATCTTTAACCCCTGGTCCTGGTTCATATTTAATCCCACTAAGACATGTAGTTTGTACTAAGTTTTCACCAGCTAAAGAACGACCTATGAAAACACCTGATAAAGTTGGCCCAGGCAGTTATACACCTTTTTATGAATACTCAACACCTGGATGGAGGTTTGGGGATTCTAAACGACAAGAATTGCCAGTGTCAGAGTCTCCGGGTCCAGGTGCTTATTCAGTACCTAGTCACTTTTCTAAGAAAGCTTTTTCTATATACCCAAGAAGGAAGCTCCAAGAGTCATCGCCAACACCTGGCCCTGGAGCTTATAACCCCAAGCACGCTGACAAGTCCTTAAAGTTCTCTTTAAGCCCTAAACTTGACTACACAGCTAAAGAAGATGTCCCTGGCCCAGGAGCATACTCTCCAAACCTATCCCTAGGTTTAAACTTCCCAAAGTAACCCATATACAGTGTCCATAAATCAATCTTCACAACTCAAAGACGTAAAGAAAAGCCAATATACAAGATCATGAAAAATCTTATATAATCTACCTAAGCAAGCTAATTAATTAACTAGTAAACTTGGTTACAGCTTTTGTCCCTTCAGATACAGCATGTTTAGATAACTCTCCAGGTAATATCAATTTCACTGCAGTCTGGACCTCCTTACTAGTTAATGTATGCTTTTTACTATATTTAAGCAATTTTGTAGACTCCAATGATATTTTTTCAAAGATATCGTTTATAAAAGAGTTCATAACACTCATGGATCGGTTCGAAATCCCTGTGTCTGGGTGGACTTGCTTTAGGACTCGGTAGATGTATAAAGAAAATGTTTCGACGCGCTTTTTAGCTTTTTTCTTTTCTACGATTACTGCTTTTTGGATTTTCCCTGTAGATTTTTTTTCAGCCGACTTCCTTCCCGCCATATTATTATGTNTGGAGCCATATTATTATGTATGGACACTAGTTAGTTTAGGTTTATAACCATGTTGGGGGATTAAGCTTTGGATTTTACTTGAGAGGTTGAAAAAATCATTGAGTATATGGGAAATATGTATTAGGGAAGCGTTTTTATAGAAAAATCTGCTAAGGCTTATATTAAAGATCATTGATAGGGTATATGAATGGTAGGATTGATTTTTTTTTTGGAAGGTATTGGAAATCAGGGGTGGAAGGATTAATTTTAGGTTTATTAAAAGGATAAAAGAGAAAAAGGTAGATATGAAGATTAGGTGAAGAATGGAAGTTTTTGTATTATGGGGATTTAAGTTTGATTTCTATTATAAGTTATGATAAAAAGTAAATAGGGTGTTAGGAAAGTAAATTTATAGATTTTTATGTGATTTAGGGTGTGGAGATTGTTTTGTTAAGAACTTTGGTTTAAAGGTAGAAAGAATTTTTGATTTTATTGTATGTGATAATTAAATCATTATTTAATGTTAGAGGCGTAACATTGTCATCCATATTCCAATTATCCTTATAAAAACTTATATAAATATGCTTTTTTATTACAAACTAGTCTCTGGATTTGCAGTAATAACCGAACGTCTTGAAGAAAAATACTTCGAATCTTTCGGAAGACTATTTATTCACCTTCTACGTCCTGTTGTTTGTAGTCTTTACACTGTAACCAACCCAATCCTTCCAATCCAATACAAGATACGTGATTGTCATAGAAAAATTGTTAGCATAATAGGTCACAACTATAAAAGAAGCCGAAGGTTTGCTAGAAATCTCAGCATAAACCTCACTGATTATCAAAAAGTTTTAGAAGAAGAATGTAAAAAAAATGGAGACCAAGTTGATGATTGGATTTTCAATATAAAAAATCGAAAAGTTTTAGATGAAATTTTCTATTTTACCGAATCCAATTTACGAGAAATTACAGAAACACCTTTTGGTGAGATAATTAAATCGTTTTTGAGGTATGTTAAAGAACAAAGTCGAATACTAGAGAAATTATGGGATCAAAAGGTTGAATACCCTGAGGAACTTGTTAAAAAATTCCCTGATTTAGTAGAGTATGCTGGATATGCTGATGCTATATATGGATTTTCTAGGAGGAAAAAATGTAATGAGAAGGGAAAAAAGCAGGAATGTAAAAATAAGAAAGATTTTATAGAATTTGCTAATGTTCCTGAAGAAAATATTATATATAATACAGGGACTTCATGCATGTACCGCCAAGCCAATGCAGTAATTTTATCCCATGAGAAAAAATCTATTTTTATCGTAATCCGAGGAACAGAATCAGTATTTGATTGTGTAGCCGATATCGATAGTAAATACACTGACATAACAATCGGTAAAATTACCGGCAAAGTGCATACCGGAATACTAAAATCTGCTGAAAACTTATCTTTTGATATCAGAGACAAAGTCCTTAACCATTTAAAAAAATATCCAACATATGAAATAGTATTAATTGGTCATAGTCTTGGAGCTGGATGTGGTAGTTTACTAGCTTTATTATGGCTTAATGATGAAGAAATGAAGAAATATTCAATAAAATGTTATGCTTATGCCCCTCCATCAGTTATATCATCAAATCTGAATATTTTACTTAAAGGTATTGTTTTATCTTGTATTAATGGAGATGATATTGTTCCAAGATTAAGTTTTGGGAGTTTGATGGATTTGAAAAATATAATTCTTTATATTTATAGAAATGATTTAGATCAGGAATTTGGTAATTTTTATGAAAATTTTAAAGAAGAATGCAACAATGAAAAATTATGCCCACCTGGGGATATTATGCAAATATTTCATGAATATGAAGCACAATATACGAATTTAACTACAGGAAATGTTTATGAGGATAATGAAAAATCTGCTTTTATCCCGGGGTTTGTTGGAAATGAATATTATGGGACGATTTTGTTTTCACGGACTATGGTGGGCAATCATAGGATGGGCAATTATTTAAAAAATCTGAATTTTATTATGCAGAAACTGTGGAATGGGCATGGATTTAATTAGTAGTAGGCTTAGATAAACTTAGCATTTTTATTAAATGAATTTCTTCAAGAAATTGTGTATGATATTCCTGATGTGATACTAATATAGTTTACATTCGATTAAAAAACTAAAATCCTTAAAATTTTAGTTTTACGACAAAGCTTATAATAAAAAACATAAGATTACATTTATATACTATGTTCATAAACTCGATTTATAAAATACACTAAATTCTTATTTAAAAAAAAATAACACCCTAACACCTTAAATTCCTAAACCCATAAATCCTTACTTCAAATCCTTTCTATCATAAAATCCAAGATAAAAACCTTTAATTTTTCATTGCACATAGACCATATTATTTTATTACGTAATAATGTATAACAAGGGCAAGACTTATATCCAAGACATCCAAACCACATGTCAAACAACAGTCAACCTAGGCAAAAGTCACATAAAAAGGTAATAAAAACTTAGTGCCTCAACAACCGCATCAAACACCAGCAAATTTATATGTTGGCTTTTATACCAGTAATCCCTACAAAGATTCTGTCGTCTAACTTTCTTATCCATAATCCTCTTAACAATAGCAACTTTTCTATACTCAAGATTCTATTACTTAATAATGCCTGAAGTCTTCCAATCATCCCCAGTGGATTTTTATGCAGAAAAAGGATATAAAGAAGGTTCTATTATTATTGGTGAAATGATCAAACTTGAAGAAGAAAAATACTCAGTCATTGTCACTATAACCTTAATGGAAAACGAACTCAATACACACATTCCTGGAATCAGTGTTGAAATATTAGATAATACTAAAACCTTAGGCAAAGGGTATAAAAGTATTCGTAAACATGAGAATTTTGGTTCTAAAACTAGAAAATACATATGGGATATCCCTGTTATTTTTGGTTTTTCTGAAGATGTGCAGATTGTCAAAATAAACATCCCAATATCAGTAAACACTAATTCTGAAGAACTTAAAATTCGTGTTAGTCCTGAAGAATTACAGTTCGAACAGATCAGTGTAGATTTTCAAGCTAAATTAACTGGACTTAGGTATATATTACATGAGCATTTTATCATAACATGTGCAATTGGGATTATATGGATTGTTATTATTGAAATAGGGATAACATATTTCCTCAAGTCTAAAATCAAAAGCTAATCATTTTTTACATGAAATTTTTTTTTAGTAAATATTTAATATTACTCATCTAATTAGCAGAACCTCTTCTTAAGACCGTACAGCTATCTACCTGCTGAACTGGTCTTAGAGGTTTAGGAATCAATCTTGGGGCATCATCTTGATCAGCCATACATGAAAACAACTTAACTGGGGTTCTTCCTTTAGATTTACCTATTTGTGGTGATCTAGCTTTAGCAGCCCAGGATTTTTCTTCAGAAATCTCATCAAGTTGTTCATGAACCTGCATGACAATATTATTCATGTTTTTTTCAAATGTTGTGAAATCTTCTATTTTTATCAAATACGCCAAAGAATTTGATGGGTTGATTATTTTCATTAAAGACTTATATAAATTATCAAGTTCATTTTTTGTATAGGTTAATATATCGATTTCTTTAGGTAAAGGGTTTGATAATGGTTTAATATCGATTTCTTTAGGTAAAGGGTTTGATAATGGTTTTATTTTTATTTCAGATGTAAAATTTTGTGATGATTTTTGGGTGTTAATAACTTCAAGTTTTTGAGAAAGTTTTAATATTTCAGTATTTGTTAGGTCGTTTTTGTTGTTAGTTTCTATAAGGGTGTTGTTAAGATTTTGGATTTCAGATTCAAGTGTGGATATTTTTATGGTTTTTTGATGAAGTTCTGATAAGGTGTTGTTTAGTTTTTCATCTTGGGAGTTTTTTTGTGTTTGAAGGGTTTCTAGTTCTTGTTTAAGAGTTTCGTAGGATTGTTTGAAGGTTTCAAGTTCGCATATTTTAGCTTTTAAAATTAAGATTTGGCTGTCGTGGCTTTCTTTTGCCCTTTCTAGTTCATCTTTAGCTCGTTCTTGGGTTATAAAAAGCTCATCTTGCATTTTGGTTCTTATTGACTCCATTTCGTATTTGAAGACTGGAATTTGTTTTTGTAGGTCTAAGTTGGTTTTTTGTAAGGATTCAAGTTTCATTTTTAACTGAGAAACCTCATCTCCAGGCTGAAAATTTATCCCAGTCATTTGTAATTCCAACACCTGCTTTTCTAAATCTTGTATTTTTGCTTTGTAGCTTTGAATAAGTTCATCTTTAGAAAATAGTTGATTTTTTAGTAAATCTATTTGCCCATTTTTACTGCATAAAGTTGTTGTAGTTTCATTAAGATCTTTTGCCAGTCTGTTGCACTCAATTTGTAAAGCTTCGTTATGTTGTTTATATAATAAAGATTGTTCTTGAGCTTTTGGTAAATCATCTTTATATGATGATAGGGTATCTTTAGCTAAATTTAACTCTTTTACTAGATTTTTTACTTCTGTGTCGAATCGAAATATTATTGAAACCAATTCGTTTACAGGGTGTGAGTAGAGAGAATTAGAATTCATTGCAGTGAAATTCTTTGAAGGGGTTGCTGTTTCTTCTGAGGTTATATTTTGGGTCTTCCTTTTAATCCAGTTTTTCATTAATTATTAAGTTTAGTTTTTTTCAAGTTTTATATTAAAAACAGAAGATTAGAGATTGAAAATTGTGGGTTTGTGTTTAAGATTTTTTGTGTGTTATTTAGTAGGATGCCTTATAGCACACTCATCTATCAAAGCTCAGTAAATTAAATCTAAAAATATTTACTAAAATTCAAAACCCTAGATACCCAAATTTACTAAAATCACTATTTAATCTTATAACTAAAACTCTCAGGCAATCTTGCGCTCATATCATCAATCTTATACTCACCTAAATTTAAATCTAACATGTACTTCAATAGAGTGCATATTGGCAACTAAAAATATTTCTCAATCTTCATCATAAAACCCGATAATCCAAACAGCCTATAAAATCCTTCAACTCAAATCTTTCTCCACAAAAATCTTCCTTCACAACACCAAAACCCCATCTTCATTTTAACCCATACTCTACTTATAATCCAAACTAAAAATCTCTAAGCTTAATTCTCTCCATATTAAATATAACTATATAAAATAATGTCGCAAACATCACGTACAACACACGAAAAGATCATATCACTACCAAAGCACATCACAAAGCAACGTGACGAGATTTCTCCAATATTCAAAACTAAAAACCTCAAAAACCCAATGGGAACCCGTTTGCTTCTAAACACAAAAAAATCAAAATCAGCCTTAAATCGTCAAAAAATCTTACAAAATTCCTATGAAGATGACATGACAATTCTTATAAGTGTTGAAAGAAGTTATGTTAGAGAACTTATAAAATCTCCAATGAAACTAACCCCAACATCCCCAAAACTTGAACATAAATTCAAACATTTAAGTCCAAATAAAGCTAAAAACAAACCTCTGCATAATTTCGGCTCTTTAACATCATGTGACTTTTTTAACTGTAATAGTAACAAAAAAATCAGTAGTACGCAAAGGGTAAAATTTTCATTTACACCTGAAGTTCTTAATAAAAAGAAATAATTATATATGAATTATATTAAAAGTATAGGTTTTTATATTGAAAGTTGAGGATTTTTCCTTTTGGCTTTTAGGATTTTTCTTGTTGTCCTAGTTTTGTCAGGGTTGTTTATTGTGATGGTTTTACTTTGAAGGAGGATTATTAGTTGGGTTTTGATGTTTTCATTGAATGATGCAATTGTGGATTTTAGGAAATCAGAGTTGAGGGTGCTTAGGAGGTGAGTGAAATATGCGATTTCGTTGAAGGTGTTGAGGTTTAGGAGGTAATTTTGGATTTTTAAGGAGGTTTTATGGGATTTATGTGTTTTTTTGTGTTTGGTGGAGTGTTTTTTATTGTGGGTGTTAGTTTTTATTGGTTTTTTATGTAGGATGATGCTTGNTGGAGTGTTTTTTATTGTGGGTGTTAGTTTTTATTGGTTTTTTATGTAGGATGATGCTTGGTGGAGGATTTTCGGGGTTACTTGAAGAGAGGATTTTTATAAGTGATTCGATAATTTGTTTATATAGATCAGTAAGTTCATTCGGGATTACAGTTTGGGAAAAAAGTTGACCTAGACCGAGAACAGCGATTTTTTTCTCGTAGATGCTTTTAAAACTAGTACAATTTGTAATGATTTCATTGAAAATATACTTAGTATATGTTAAATTATCACAATAATATTTATTTGATAATATCCTACAGGTCAATGAAAAATTGTATATCAAAGCCTGAAGAACAACACAAAGCAATGAAGTTTTAAGTAAAATCCGCCCTTCATCCAAGCATTTATAATTATAAATAACTGAATACAAAATCATAGGCAGGGCATTATCTAATAATTTAGGAAAAGTTCCTAGAAGCAACTGTATCAATATCCCCCCTTGACTATTATAACACATTAAATTTTCACAATTTTTTTTACTATACAAACTTATTATTCCCATTTCAACCAAACTGTTTGGTATTTTATAAACATCTATATTTTCATTATAATTCATATAAGAAAAAATCATATATGGGTTATTGATAAAGTATTCATGTCCATATTTTATATAATAAAACAACAGTTTGAGTATGTTTTCTAATGAACCTTCTTGTATTTTTTGTATATAAGGTAAGTAATTAAATATATCCCATTGAAGTTTCGAAATTTGTTTATGGTTTTTTATAATAATGATTAGTATTTTTATAATATCATTTTCTAATGAGGATTTTTCTTGGCATATTGTGTATATTAATGGGGATAAAATATACTCATATTCATCAATATTGGTAAATAACTCGGATTTTATAAGTATTTTTATAGTTTCCCAGCATTTTGGTATAATGATTCGGTCATGTTTTGGCGTTGGATTTGTTGATAAAAACTGTATTTTTTCAGTCATGACCTGTAAAAATTTCAGACCTTGTTTTTTACAGATAGTCTTATAAAATCTTACAATCTTTATAACTACTTCAAAAAAATCCTTGTCATTCTGATCTCTGACAAAACCAATGATTTCATCCACTATCTCTTCAAAATAATTCCTAATCCTCAACATAACCCCTTCCTTCAACACAACTTCACTAAAAGTTTTACATGCTTGAATCAAAGATACCTTCGATATATTCTCTAAAGACATACACTCAACAAGTGCCCATACATATTTTACAAGCCATTCATCATTTCCAATAAAAATCCATTCAGAAAAAAAATACAAAAATAAACCTAATCGACTTTTCACAACACCCGACAATGATTTTTTCTCCAACAAACCATAATATTTTATAAGAATTTTCTCTAATACATTGACAATATTCTTATCTTTAACAATAAAATCATTTAATATACAAATCATAAGAAACCCATTGTCTATAGCTTTAATTTCATCATATGTGAAATAAGTAAATCGATTAACATCAATATTAGAAAGACATAAATCAATTGTATTAGTAATANTATTAGAAAGACATAAATCAATTGTATTAGTAATAATTATAAATATATACGATAATGATTCTTTAATGTTTTGGCATATATTTCTTAATAGTTTTGCCACATTGGTTTTTAAGGTGTTGGATTCTTGGGTTTCACATAAGTCTAAAGCNAATTATAAATATATACGATAATGATTCTTTAATGTTTTGGCATATATTTCTTAATAGTTTTGCCGTATTGGTTTTTAAGGTGTTGGATTCTTGGGTTTCACATAAGTCTAAAGTTAGGTTTATAAATTCTTCAGCTGAGTTTTCTATATTATTCATGTCAAATTTAGATATACTTAAAGCATTTGGGATGAATTCTGATAATAATTTGTGGTAAATTCTGGTGAATATAAAAGAAAGTTCACTTTCGATAATGAGTGTATTACAAAATGATACGGTTTCTGTAATGAAAATTTTTATTTTTTCATCGTATATGTCATAAATCGGTGATTTTGTATTTAGTTTTAATAAGAATTCTATAAGAGTTTCTATGATAGTAGGACAAATTGCTATAAAAGGTTCATCAGTTAGGCAATTGTATATAAAATCATCATTTTGTGTTGGGTTATTATATGAATTATAAGTTTTATGTTTTATAATATGTTGGATAATTGTGTTTAAGCATTTGAGTATAGAGGATTTCATTAATATAAACTTTCTGTTAATAAGATTTTGATCTTGTTGGATATTTGGAGTTTCTATTGTTAATATGGTTAAAAAAATATTAATAAAATCTTTGTTTCTTGTGATAATCTTTAAAACTTTAGGGTTTATTATTTCAAAATATGATATTATATGAGCAAAGCAATCTCCCCAATCATATAATATATTTATATTTTTCAATATAAGTTCACTATCTTCTTTTGCAATAGATTCAAATATATAAAAACACTCTCTATTCCCTATATCAATTATATAAGGCAACAATCGATAAAAATATTCAGTTATAGGGAAATCATGTATTTTTATATTAAAAAATAGTTTAATCAATTGAAAACAAGTATAAATCGACCCTATTGGACCATATATATTTTCAATAACTAAATGTGAGAGTTTTAATACAACCAAAGCGTTTTTGTCGTTTAAAATAATAAAATTTATACTCAAAGATAAAAGGGTTCTGATATTTGGGTCGATATCTAAAATCATTGTGTTAAATATATTTTCAGATATTAAGTATTGGTCGGTATAGTCTAAAATAGAGTTTTTTATAAGTTCTTCAATTAAATTATTCAGTTTTATTGATGCAGCTTGACGAAGATGTTGAGTAGATCCAGATGCTGAGATACTAAGTAGGGTTGAAACTGAGGATTTTAGATTTAGGTTTAGGATTTCATTGGTCAGATTATTTTCTGCTTTCTGACGTTTAGTGATGTCTGATATTGTGAATGTTTTGATAAGTAAATTGCTTATGTTTGAAATTGCTTCAGACATTTATAAGGATTATTAGGATATTTGTTGTGTTGAGATTTTATGTATAGGAATTATGATAAAAGTTTTGTTGAAGATGAATTTCAGGGGGGTTTTGATATATAATTTTATGGAAAATAGGACTTTTTAGCTTATTTCAAGTCTGTGGGGTTAATAATATATATATATAAATATGCAAATTCTTTAAGCTTAAACAGGAAAGTATACTTTTTTTAAATAAAGTTTGAATAGTTGCTAATCTATAAAAGGTTGTATGCTAAATATATAAATATCGAATTCTAACATGATCTGATAATCAGATTTTATATTTTACCTTATAAGTAAAATGCTATAAAATTTATATACAAAAAAAAAAAATCAACTCAAACTACTGATACGATTTTATATATAAACTTTTACTACACTTTTAAATTATACCAAAAATAAACCCCTTAACACCTATGTTTTATATCTGATCTAATACCAAAACCCCAAATAAAATTCTAAACCCTACACCTCTATACAAAAAATTTTTTATCTAAAACTCCTCTTTACACATACAAAAAAAGTCATATCCCAAACCAACATAAAAAACTATCATCCACCTAAAAATCCCATTAAAAACTCAACAAATCTTTATCATCAAATCAAAAAAACCCAAAATTTCTAACAGCTTTTAATAATCTTAATAATCTTATCTAGCCCCTTTAAACCCAACTGCTTCTTCTAAAATATTTGACTTTGTATTAGAAGCAATAATTTTTTGATGCAAAATCGAGCTCTCTTTCTTCAGTTCTGTGAGTTGTTTTTGAAAGAAGTCATTCATATCGCATTGTTTTTTCACTTCTTGCTGAAAATCTTTAAATATCTCAGCTATTTGTGGGAATAATGCTTTTGGGGTGTCTTCAGTTAGAAGAGTCACATTAGTTTCCATACCAACAATTTCTGCCCTTGTGGTTTCTGCAAGGTTTTTAGAGTCTCTAAGTAGTTTTTGTGCATCTGATATTTGTCCTTCTATATTGCTTATATTCTGTTTGACGTTCGCACTTTCCATGCTATTTATTATCCTTTTTATCGATAGAAATATCAAAATCTCTAATTGATTTGGGTTATAGAAATATATAGGGATAAATTTTGTATAGGAGTATTTTGCAGGATTTTATAGGCTTTATATGAGAAGATGAGGAATTTGTTTTAGTTATGGTTTTGTATAGTATTTTTAAGTGAAAAGTGAATTTGGTGTAAGAATATGTTATGAGAAGGATGAAGGGGTAGGTTAAAAAGTTTATTGAGGATAGTTTTTTTGATTTAATATGCAAATAAATTGAGATTTATATATGATAGAGGAATGATAGGAAAATATTGGTGTTAATTGAAAGTTATATTATTTTATTAAAGAGATTTATTTTATGTTATTATTGGATAAGTAAAAAGCATGTATATAAAGACTATAAAAAGGGTATCTAACATCAACAATTTTAAAACCTCATAAAAGTATAATTTTAATATGGAAAAAATAAAATCAGACAAAGTCCTCAAAAAACGAAGGAAGATTAAACTTGCAATAAAACCATCTGAATCACCTATTTATATAAAAGCATATGGAGAATTAACAAAATGCAAACCTAGTTGTAATGTTTCTAGGTGTGAAAGTGCTGATAAAAGATCACATTCACCAAGTATGATACCGTCTAGGATTATCAGATCCAAGTATTCAAAAAATTTATTCCCTGAAAAATCAGCGAATAGCATAAAAATACACACACAAAAAAACTGCCTTATGGACACTATAAAAGCTTGTTATACAGAATTATCAAAAGGCCCTTCATTTAGAAATACAAAAACACTATACAAACTTCAATTTTCTCAGACAAACTCAAAAACTTTAAGCCCAACAAGACTTAAGTCTCAAACAACTAAACTTGATGATAAAGTCCTTCCGAAAATCAAAAGCAATTTCCGACTTGATTTAACTAGTTTTAGAAAACTCTTAGGTGAAGCTCCTTCTTGGACACATCGTAAAGAAATCCCTAATACAATAGTGAAGAAAACAAAAAAGCCAAAAAAGTCATCAATTGAACTTAAAGGGTGGGATTAATGATTTTATAAGTAAATATTTATAAGAGATAAAAAAATTTAATATCAAAAACATGTTGAGTTTATAATAAAAGTAATAAGGAAAATAGATATAAATGTCTTTTCGTGAGAACTTTGGAAGGTTTTTACTTGTAACAATCTGTGTTTTATCAGCTATAAGTATGCTAAAAGATCCAAAAGCTAATGAAAAGCTATTAAAAGATGGTTACAGTCGAAGCTTTGCTCATGCTAAAGATTACAATCTTACTTTACCTTTGACCCCACAACAATTATCTTTATGTTCAGAAGAAATCATATACCTAACTAGTGGTTTATTACTTTTAGGTAGTTTTTTTATAGTATTTAAAGTTAGAATCGGGTCTTGTATTCTCATATCATTGTTATCATCATTTTGTGTTTTTATACACAATCCATCATTATATAGTAAAGATAAAGAGATTTTTAGCCAGGCATATCAGTCATTATTAAACATGGGACTTATCGCTGGATTACTTTTGACTTGTCAGGCTAATACTCAAGAGAAACTTAAGGTTGAATAGTAATTAAATAGGCTTTTTAGGGTTATTTTTTGAGTTTTTTTTATGTATTTTTTAAGTTTTTAATGTATNTTTTTTGAGTTTTTTTTATGTATTTTTTAAGTTTTTAATGTATTTTTATAGGATATTAGCGGAGAAAATTAAGATTTGGCTATGATAAGATTGAAAAGTGATGGATTTTATATGGGTTGATAATGTTTATGAAATTTGTATGAGGATGAGGAGATGAACTTGTTTATTATGATAGATGAGGTTTTAAGAATTGTTTTGAGTGACGATTTTAAGCTGGAAAGATTTAAGAAATTTAGTGGATTACATATTTCGTTAATATAAAATGTCAGAGACTCCTGTCTGGTCGCCCTTAAAAGTCGGCCTAGTAACAAAAATGATGACACCCCGGTCCAAAACCCAAGACCGTGCAACTCTCGAAGCAGTCTTCAACGCAAATTCTCTACAGTCCTACGTTCTGGAGTTAAAAAAAGCTCAATCCATCATGGAAAAATACTGCCCAATCGAAATCACAACTCCATTCAAAGGTAACTGTCTCGAAGTGACATCCTGTAACAAATACTTCGTCTTTGGTAGTATAGAAGGTCGTCTAGCAATAGTCGAACGTGAAACTAAAGAAATCCTTCACGATCTAAATCTTGAAGGGGGGACAATTTTCACATTAATGCTTTTTAACGATGATCATTCTCTTCTAGTAGCAGGTAAAGACTCTATAATACGACTTTTTAATTTCAGAACTTTTAAACTAGAAAAATCTTTCCAAGGTCATGAAAAAGAAATAAATGAAGTCACTGTTTCAGTAGATGGTCAAACAGTTTATTCAGTATCAGATGATTGTACAGTTCGTGGTTGGGACATTTCTCAAAACGAAGGTAAAATCTTATACTATCACGAAAAACCTGTCCTTTGTATAGACAAAAGTGATGATGGCACTTATTTAATAACTGGTGGGGCTGATAAAAAAGTTAAGATTTTCAACATAGAAAATGAAGTTGTCGAGGACTCTTTAACAGATTTTACATCTAGTATATGGGCAGTAAGATTTTCATTAGAAAGCGAATATATTGCGGCTGGTGATAGCAACGGACAAATTAAACTATGGAAATTCGATGGCTTAGAACCATTCAAAGTCCTTAATGGGCATACAAAACGTATAACAAAACTAATGTTTAACAATGCTTTATCCACATTAATTTCTTCAAGTAATGATACAACTATAAGAGTATGGGATATCGCTGAAGATAAACATGAAATTATATTAAGCGGACATACAGACTGGGTTAAAAGTTTCAAACTTTCAACTGATGAAAAATGCATATATTCAATAGCTGAAAATTATAAAATCATGTCTTGGCAATTCCCAAGATTCGACAAATCCTGCTGTAGAAAAGAAAATAAATCCCCAATTCAACAAATATGCCATTCTGTTAACAATCAATATTTATACACTTCTGATTGTAATGAAATTGTAATCTGGACCCTTCATGATAAGTCGTATTATAAAACATTGAAAAATCCTTGGAAAGTATCAACTATGTGTTTAAATTCAGATGGTTTGGGTATTATTATTGTATATGATAATAATGAAATACATTTTTGGTCAGTTGAAGATAATGAGAGCCAAATGAAAAAAAAACATTCTTCACATATAAAATGTATTGTGTCAAGTCAAGATGGTCGATTTATTGTATGTGGTGATGTGAATTTCCGAGTAACAGTTTATAGTAAAAGGAATTTCAAAGTTGTAAATGTTTTTAGAAGGCATAATGCAGTGATAAACTCTGTGGTTTTCAGTAAGCCTAGTAATGCGGAAAATAATCAGTTGTTTTCTGGAGGGGATGATAAGATTATTTTTATGTATTCGTTAAATGAAAACAAGTCATCAAGGTTGCCTGGAAGTCATGCAGAGTCAATAAGCCAATTATTAGTTTCAAGGAATAATGAAATGCTGATATCAGGAGATGCATCTGGGGTGATAAAAATCTGGCATCTTTTACAACAGGTTTGTATGAAGACTTTAAATGCTCACACTGATAAGATTACAGGGATTTATTTTACAGAAACATCAAAATATTTTTGGTTGTCTTCAGCTGATGCTAGTGTTTCATTGTGGAACTCAACAAGTTTTACTGAAGTTACGCATTTACAGACGAAATACCCAGTATCAGCTTTTGCTTGTACTAAAAACGAAATTGATATTATTTTAGGGGAAAATGAAGAAGTACATTTTTTAGATAACCCGTTAAAGACAAATCAGTTTTTCATATATGGACCAGGAAAAGATTATTATTCTTATATGAAATATATATTGAATATATGTGAAAATGTTGATCAAGAACATAACCCGGAGATGGATAAGTGGATGATAACACCTTATGAAATCAATGCTTTGCACTTTTATGCTTATAATAACCTCCCAGGGCATTTAAAAGCTGCTTTAAATGCTGGTAGTCCATTTTATGTGTCGAAATCAGGATATAGTCCTATACAGATTGCCTTGCATAGGAATTTTAGAGATTGTATAAATGTTATTATTAGGAGCATTTGCACAAAAGTTGTAGATAATCCGTATACTGTGAATTTCCTTGAAGAATCTATAATAAAACTTAATGAGCTCGGGTTTAGGGATCTTGATAACTTTTATGATTCGATACTTTATAAGACAAAAGACCGACTTTTGCCTAAGTTTTGTGATGAAGATGTTGCATTGCCTATTATGTATTTTTCGCGTAATCTCGGCCCACAACAAAAGGATTTTTTCACCCCTGACCAAATCTCAAATTTCGGCACACCTTTAGCATTTTGGCAAAGTGCTTTACGTTTAGATATCGTCCTAGGCTCAAGAGATTCAATTATTTTCTTAGAAAGTCTTACAGAATGCCCAAACACCAATATTTTCCGCACATCTTTTATCCGTGAAATTATACTCTATAAATGGAAATACCTTAAATGGATATTATTACCTCAAGCTATAACATATTTCTTATATATGATATGCCTTTCAACTTATAGTATTATATTTGAGAATAACAACGAACCTTTATTG
This sequence comes from Stentor coeruleus, assembly GCA_001970955.1. NCBI lineage: Eukaryota > Ciliophora > Heterotrichea > Heterotrichida > Stentoridae > Stentor > Stentor coeruleus. The sequence goes on from MPUH01000407.1 coordinate 35,862, forward strand.
ATTGCTATTTTTGTATTAAATATCATTTTAGCTCTTTATGAAGTATTTCAAATGATATTAACTAAATCTTCATATATTAAAGACCCTTGGAATTATGTTGATTTTACAAGGATGAGTTTATGTTTTATATACATTGGCATGCATTGGTCAGATTATCAGAAAGTTATTGCGGAAAAAGTTTTAGTAGGGTTGATTTTTGTTACTATGGTCAGAGGGATAAGCTATTTTAGATTATTTGATAATACTAGGTATATGATAAATTTACTTAGTGAAACTATAAAAGATATGAAGAGTTTTTTGATACTTTTGACTTACTCAACATATTCATTTGCCCTTATATATTTTATCATGATAAACAACATACTGAAATATAGCGCTGATGCTGATCCTAGTAAAATTAAATCTTTCTCTGAATATATCGCTCAGTCATATTTGCTTAGTCTTGGGAATTTCGATACAGAAGGATATGAAGCTTTTGAATGGGTAATATTTTTCTTTGCATCAGTAATAAACCCACTTATTATGCTGAATTTGCTTATTGCTATTATGGGTGATACATATAGTCGTGTTGCTGAAGAACAAGAAATTGCTGATATGCAAGAATTGACTGAAATGGTTATAGAAGGAGAATATTTACTTTTTTGTAAAAGGAAACATGGATATAAAAGTTATATGCAGATATGTAAAGAAGAAGAACTTACTGCACAAGATGTGACTATTGAACAGAAACTTGACAAGCTTAAAACTAAAGTTAAAGAAATCGAAGCTTCAGTTTTGCAGAAAAATGAAGAGATAAGAGGAGAAATTAGAGATACTACAGCAGGGATTAATAGTAAAGTTGATGAAATGACTGGGTTGATTGAACAGATCACTCTTACTCAGGATTAATATGAAAAAACTAATATTTTTAGAGGATTTTCATATAAACACTAAAATTTCCTTTAGTTTTTCTACTCTTAAAAAATTCATAATAATAAACCTATGAACTCTAAAACTTTCATATTAAATAAACATATGAACTTTCAGAACAAAGAGTTTATCGACATATCCTTCGAAGACTACGATGAATTCTCTTCCCAAGTCTTACCAAAAAATTCAAATATAAGCGACCTCTACGACAATTTTCCCAATACCTCACAAAAACTCCCAAATTCAGTCCAAGATTTTCTCCTTCGATCTGACCAAATCCAAGAAGACATCAGGAAGAAAAACGATAAATCCCCAGATTTCAAAAAATCCCCATACAAGAAAATCAATGAAAAACTAAAATCCTTAGGTTTTTCTAATGAAATTTCCCCCATCACAACTTTTGAATCATTTTTCGATACCCTTGATAATATTCTAACTGAATTTATATACACAGTCAATAAACTAAACGAAGCAGAAAAAAACTTAAAAGAAACTTTTGATAAGAAAAAAGATAAGGAGCGGGATAAAAGAAATAAAAAACTTTATAATGAATTTAAATACATATCAAATGATTCAAACTTAGAAGATTTGTTTAAAGAAATCATGAATAGAGAACTAAATCTTAAGAATGAAGAAGATTATAATATTATAACATTTATTAAATACACAGAAATCCAAAGGGCGAAATTAGTTAAGAAAATACAAGATTTTACTAATGATAAAGATAATTGTATTATAGCATTACAAGATTTAGAATATAAAAATAAAGAGTTAGCATTAAAACTTAAGAAAAACCAGATGACAAATGATATTAGAGATAAAATAAAAATTCTTGATCAAATACTCATAGAATTAAACTTGAAATCAGTTAAAGAGTTACCTGAAGCTATAAATAAATTTCAACAAGTAATGTTTGCTTTACCTAGTGTAGAGAAATTTGTTGCAGATATTTCTGAAGAGTTCGTAAATGATCCTAATTGTAAAAAACTTGAAGATATACTAGTTATAATTAAATCACAAAAAAAAAATATTTTGGAAGCTGATGATTTTCGTAGAAGGGTTTGTCAAGCTTTTGGGACTGAAAAACTTAAAGATTTTATTAGTTATGGAAGAGCACTTTCACATTTTTGTAAATTGTTTGAAGTTAAAAATAGTGAAAAATTGTTTGGGGTTGTTGAAGAAGTTTTTTATTTTGTACATCAGATGAAAGGGTTTATTGGGGTAAGGGATATTTAGTATTGTAGAAGGAAATTGTCTATGGATGAGAATGCGCAAATTAAAGATGTACTTGAAAATATTATTAGTGCGTTTGATAAATATATTAAGTGTAATTAGATATATGAGATTTATTTATAAGATTGATGGAAAAAGTGTAAAATTGTGCGTTAGGAATTGAATTGATGAGAATTTAGGAAATTTTATAATTATGAGAGAGTTTTGTTAAAAATTAAAATATTGGTTTACTGTTGATGAATGATTTTGGGTGTTTTTTTTTGTTGTTATAAAATTTAGAGATGGTTTTATATATTTTTAATAACAAAAATATGTTTGTTGTTCATAATTTGTTGTTATTTTATAGAAATAGTTTTGAGGTTTGATGTGAATAAAATATTGGTTTTATTAATTAAAGCATATATTTCAATATATAAATACTAATAAATCACTCATCCTTTATTAGAATCATAAATATTTTATTATATCTTAACTTGATACACAAACTAAATACTTAACAGCTAAATGCAATCTTCTTAAAATATTTGACAAAAATTTACATTCCTAAATAAAACAAAGTCTAATCATCTATATAATAATTATCATTTATCATCTAATATGAAAATACTATACTTAAATCTTTCTATAAGTTTACCTTCAGTTTGGAGATAGGATTATTAGCAAAATGGAAAACAAAAAGAAAATATTTTCATAAAATTCTCACTTTTAAAATAACAAACAAAATAATAATCATCTTCAAAAAATCCAGTCTTATTTTATCACAAAAATAAAATTTAAAAACTTTCTTATGATCTTTTTATTTGTATTATCAAAAATATAAGTCTGTATATCATAATTTTCTATATAGGCAAGGAAATATTATAAATGGTAAGCAACGATTTGTGTAAAAAACTTGTTGAAGATTGTATTAGAAACTCTAGAGTTCCTGATAACAAGCGCTATGCTGCACATTTTGAGTATCTTGATTTGGTTAATAAGCTTTTACAGTTAAAAGTTGAAGAAGACCCTCGTCCTTTAACACCTATCATAGCTAAAATTACAAAAATATGTGTAAGGTCACCAGAAAAAACAGAAGAAAAGACTAAAACAAGCAAAAGCTTCATGAAAATATCAGTATCACCACTAATTAAAGCAGAAAAACTTCTTGAAGGAAGTAAAACTGAACGACAGTTGCCCAAGAATGGTATTGGGCATATGAAATCTGCAAGCAGACAGATATCAGGCTTTCAAACTCAACAACGACTAAAAACTCATCAGAAATCTTTATCACATCAATTAAGCTCATCACTAAAGCAATTATCTGTTGTAAGAATTAATATTAAAAAATAGCCTTTTTAAGTAAAACTTCCTAATAATTTTCCAAGTGTTTCAGTAAGATTTAGATATGCAAACCTAAATAATATCATAATATTATATAAATCTTTCAAGACCTACATAAAATAAGCCGTAAACTATAATTTTATATGAAAAAATCCTAAATCGTATATCTAAAAGCTATTTAAGTAAAATTAAGCGAATCCTGGTGGAGCTTGTACTGAACTTGGTCTAATTGCCCCATCATGTCCTCTAACAACATGTGGTCCTGAAGCCGCTGATGCCCTTCCTTGTTCTACATCTCTAGGAAACAGTCCTCTCAAAGCTTCAGGTAAAGGTAATCCATCATAATATTTCGATATAAGTATCCCTAAAAGTACAACAATAGCTACAATCAACACAATTAAACCTAACCACATCAATACAACCCATAATCCACTTGCAGTTCCTTTAAATGTATATTGCCCAATATCAAAAAAATTCTGACCATTTAAAGCTAAAGATACAGTCACAGTATCTTTACTCATATCCTTACGTAAAATCTTAGTCTCAGGTGTTAAACAACGAACTAAAGTTTTGTTTATATAAACAGCAGGAACATCACCATAAGACCCAAATCTACATACAATCGAATGCATAACGTCAAGTTCATTTGATGTTTTCCATCCAGTCAAAGCTGGGAAGAAGCCTTTTTTCTCATCAGCAGTGATATTAACTTCATATCTAAGGTCAACAAAGCCAAATGTTGGACTAACTGATACAATCTTAGGGTGTTCATAAAGGCGGAATTTATTATCAGTCCTAGTCCAAGGGTGGTTTTTACCATCAGAAAATCCGATTTCTAAAGGTATGTCTAAAGGAAGCTGTGACCCTGCAGGGATTTTGAAGCCACTGGGTACAGTGCATATCATATGATTTTCATCAATAAGTTTGGTTTCAACAACAATATTATTACTATCAATGCCAAAACGACACCTTGGGTCTGAGTTTGTAAAGCCAAAACCTTTAATAAGGATTTCAGTACCCCCTGAATAAGGACCTCCTTTAGGTGCGCTGTCAATAAGCCCATAAACTGAATACATATGAGTGTTATTTGTATAATCTTGACCATTTACAGATATTCTTACAGGTAATAAAGTTCCGTTTTTAGGTTTTTCCATAGAAGGTGTTATACATTGTAAAGTATGTTCATTAATAATTATAGCCGGACTACTAAACTCTCCAATAGCACATGTCAAATTAGCTAAATCAAACTTTGCCCTAAAAGGACCACCATAAACTGTTATACTAGATCCACCATTAACAGGTCCACTTAATGGAGACACATCTTCNAAAGGACCACCATAAACTGTTATACTAGATCCACCATTAACAGGTCCACTTAATGGAGACACATCTTCAACAGTTGGCTGCTTATAATATTGAAAACCTCTTGGGAACTTCTTATAATCAATCCCATTCACTGTAACTTCTAAAGGAACATTTCCTTCAAATGCTGACCCACCAGTTGCTGGAGGAATAGGACATACAACTTTACCCCAAGTTACAAGGGTAGCTTTAACATCTTTGTTTTCTATAACACAAGTTGCATTATCATTAGGGATAAAACCTGAACCATATATAGCAATACCAATATTTGATCCAGTATTAGGAGCACTTCTTGGGAAAGCATTGTCAATTTGGAAAATATTGAATTTAGCATTAACGCTTGTATAGTCGATTCCATTAAAAGTGATATCAATTTTTACTTCAGTACCTGAACCCCATCCTCCAGGTAATGCACAATAAATAAGTTCTTCTGATTTGAAAATTGCTGGGACAATTTTACGACCTGCATTGACAGTTGTTGGGGTAAAACGACATAAGAAATCTTCAGGTGCAGCATCAGCTGTAAAATTCGCCCCTTGGATTGCAATCATAGTGCCACCACTACTAGGTCCTGAATTAGGGTATATAGAATATATAATAGGTGTGCGGAAATATACATATTTAAGATGGCTTTGAGTCCAATCTTGTCCATTAAATGATATTTCAACTTCAACTAAACTGTTTTCATCTAAAGGTTGAGGTGGGCTAATACATTTGACTTGAACTGTTGTTATGAATTCTCCAGGAACAACTGTTTTACCAAATCTACAACGAGGGGTACAATCAACAGATTCATAGTTTATAAACCAGGAACCATATAGTGTTACAACTGTTCCACCTAAATCACTACCTCCACGTGGATGTAAATAATCAAGTGTTGGTTCCATATAATAATAATATAAGAGTTGATTTTTGGTATATTCATCGTATACTATATATGTTGAAGTTTCTGATATGTTAAGTTCAATATTCATACCGATTTCAACATAGACAAAACCTCCATGGGTATCTATTGTTCGGGTTCTTGGAGAATAGCCTGTTATGTAACCTGAAGTGTCAACAAATAAAGTTTCGGTATTTGCTGGGCGAGATTCTGTTCCCCAACGAAGATGTAGACCTGGATGGTCGTTAAAACCACTACCTTGGATTGATACTTTGGTCTCACCAGAATTTGGTCCACATCCTGGGCTTATTAGATTTCCTGCTAGTTTTTCTATGTATTTGAAGGTAAAACCCCCAAAGAAATCTTTACCGTTTATTGTCACTTTTACGTCTACAGATTCTGCGATTGGCCATGGAGGTGTTAAACAAGCTATGGAGTTTGGATCACCTTCGCTCATGAATGGGTATACTGCGATACTCCCTTCTACTGTTACGGAATTTGATCCTTTGGTAAATGTGCATTTTACTATTGCGTGACGCATTACATAGTCTTTGTTTTGGAATTCCCAGAAAAAGTTCGTTTGGAATATCACATAAGTGTTACCGTTAGCAGAACCTGAAGTAGGGAACATATTCAAAAACTCTGGGTCTTTAGAATACCTGATTTTCACATTGCTGTTTGTATATATTCTATCTTTTACTGATACTTCAATAGCAAATTCTTCATAATTCATTTCCTCTCCACTATTTGAATATGTAACATCAGCACGTGCTGGCATAATACACTGTATCTCAGTATCACTTATAAACTTCCCTTTAAGTTCGCACATATATCTTTTACATAATAATGGGTTATTCAAATCTCCAATTCTGCAAGTAAGTTCATTTCCAGTATCAGCAAATCCAAATCCAATCACACTAACAACTGTTCCACCTTTTTCACTAACAAACTTAGGTGTTGCACTAAGGACAAAAGCATCAAAGAACGTGTACCGAATTCCATTATTTGTATAATCCAAGCCATTAGTAGATACCTCAATTGTCACAACTTCTGGTCTACTATAAGAAATAATAGGGCAAAGAACATGCTTAACATCAACATATTTACCAGGAGCAAAAAGTGGATAAGGATAAGTTCCATATTTGCATGTAAGTTGATCACAATCAGAACTTGGGCAGACAAAATCAGTACCAGTAACTGTTATATCCCCACCTTGTTCATTTTTCACAGGTCCCAAATTAGGGTTTATAGAAATCACAGCAGGTGACGCATAAAACAAATAAGTATAATCAGCAATTTTCCTATAATTTTGCCCATTTCTCGACAATTCCAATATAGCTTTAGAATTAGGGTTTGCTTTAGGTGTTATACATGAAACACGATTAAGATCAACATCAGAGCACGTAACCACAGCAATAACCGAACTATTTGTACTATGAATAAATCTCACATAAATAATATCCCCATCTTGACCAAAACCTGCACCAAATATATCAACAATTGACCCACCTGAACTTGGTCCACCTTGAGGTTTGAATCCTGTTGTCAATGGATCTCCATAATACACAAATTCAAGTTTCCCTCTATCAAATCTTGAACCTCCAAGATTTTTAGGTCCTTCATAATCAGTAAATTGTTGTCCATTAAGACTAACCTGAACAATAGCTGTACCAGGCATTCCAACTTCAGGTGTATTTACAATAATCGCAGTTTCATTATAACTTTTTGCCATAACTTCTGATGTGCCAAATCTAATAGTAACATTACAAACAGCCTGTTGTTTAAAAACTTCACCTGATATTGTTGTAAATGTCCCTCCAGATACTGGGCCGAAGTCAGGGTACATATAATCTAAACTATGAAAATCGTAATACCCAAAAACAGGTAAAGTCGCAGTATTTTTGCTTTTATCATCACCATTCAAAGTTACTGAAAAATTGAAAAACACTTGTTTATACCCTTTACGTGATATATCTGGAGAATCGCAACGGATTTCACTTTCACTTATTATTGTTGCTTGTGTAGTCTCAAGGTTACCAAATATACATTTGACATTATCTGGATTGTTATACACAAAGTTCTTACCATAAACAGTAATCTGAGTATACCCGGTTCTAGGACCACATATAGGTGATATTGTATATACTTCAGCTAAGGCAAAGTAAGTATATCTAATACTATTACCAAAATTATCTTCACCTAAAGATACACTAAGGTCAACAGGTCCTGGGTTATCAGCTGGAGGTGAAACACATTGGATTTTATTTTCATCTAAATACTTACCATTGACTACTTTGCTTCCGAATTTACATTTAATATTAGCTGAGTTGTTAAAATTGTTACCCATAACAATAACTGTAGTATTACCTGATTTAGGACCCATACATGGATCACAGTTATATATATAAGCTGGGGCATAATAAACAAAAGGTAAATGGTCATCTGTCCAATCAATTAAATTCAAGACTAAATCAGCGTTATTCAAAGTTACATCAACAAAAACAGTCCTGGCGACTTGACTTGGTGGGGCAACACAAGTGACTTTGGCATCAGAAATTACAGTTGCTGGGACAATTGCGTCATTAAACTTACAAAAAGTGTTATTATGATTGTTGACTGTATCTAACATATCATTAAATGGGTCTAAATACTGACCTTCAATTTCTATAAGTGAACCTCCTGAAGTTGACCCTCTGTTAGGTATAAGTCTCATAATAGCAGGTTCAGGGTAATAATAATAATTTATATCATCTTTAGTAGTCTGTTGGTCGTTAAGGGTGATTTTGAATGGTTGTGCAACCATGACAACATCTGAAAATGGAGCGACACAATGCATAAGAGTTGAACTTATGAAAATACCAGGAACAGCTTTGGTACCGAAGAAGCATCTAAGATATTGATCGAAGTCAATGAAATTCTCTCCATAAACAGTGACTACAGTGCCACCATTTTTTTGCCCATACATAGGGACGATGTAATTGATTTTAGGAGGACTATAATAAGCGAATTCTACTGAGTTGTCGACATCTGAAAAATCTCCGGTTTTAGACACGAGAAATGGGACTAGGTCTTCTTCTAATGCTGGGAGGTTAGGGTCGCATTCTATACAATGAGCTGTTTTTTCAGGAGTTGTTGGCTCTGGATCATCAGGGTTTCTTGGTAAAGGTGTACATGTTACGTAAGTACCTTTGACTATGTTGCTTTTTCTTCCAAATTTACACATAGGGTGTGGGTACTCTTCACTTGGCTCTAGGTTTGTACCTCTTACGATCACACGAGTATTTCCTGTTAGTGGCCCGGTGTTAGGAACTATGCTGTAGATGAAAATTTGTTCATTGCCTAAACATTCAGTAAGGCTGAACAAAACTAAGACTAAATTTAGCATTTATATTATCCATACATTAGGAAATTTAAATTTTGTTTTGGAAATTATGCCTTTGAGACTATTGGGTTTTTAGGTGAGGATATGGAGGAAAGATAATTTTATGAGGGGAGGTAAATGGGTTTGTGATATGATAAATGGGGAGATTATGAGAGAATGGGGAAGATGAAGGAGGGAAATTGAGGATAAAGTTTGGATATGGATAATTTTGAAAGATTGAAGATGGAGATGGGGATGGAGATGAAGGTACTATGGTTAAGTTTTATGTTTATAAGGAGGTGGTCTGTGAGAATTTTAAGCTTTTTGGAAATAAGGGAAGGGTGGAAAAGTTATGATTTATGATTTTGGTGAGAGGAATTGTGGAAAAGATGATGAGATGACTGGTTTGGGTTTTGTAGTTTTTTATAGTAGTTGAAATTTAGGCAAATATATAAATATTTTATGATCTTTGTAAATTAAAACCATATCATTTGGTTATATATTCAGGGTGCTAAAGAGTTTTCTTCCTTAGTGTTTTATATTTACATTAAAATACTATTTATTCTAAAAGTCGTCATATAAAATATAAACAGTTTATTCTTGGAATATTAATAAACTAACAATATCTTATTCATCGTTAAAATAAAACTTTTTATTATTAAATTACATAAAAATGATTATCTCTCCTTATCATCCTCAGCATTTCTCTTCATATTCATAATAACTCTCTCATCATCACAACTTTCATATTAGTTTTGAATTTATTTTTTAGTTAACAGGCCTATGATCAATAACCTTAAAATCTTCTAAAATTAAAACCTACCTATCACCTAATAAGCCAATTGTCCTAAAATAAACAATTTCTAGTTTTCACATAATCCTACAATAATTCTCATATCAACTTAAACCCTTAAATAATTATAATCATTTTACAAATATCACATATTTCCAATCTTATCTCACATTATGCATTCAAAAATGCAATAAATAACATAAAACCAAATACAAATTATTAAAACCTATTCAATATAATTTTGTCTCCTATGCAACCCTTATCTTTTTAATCTAAAAGCCTCAATTTTATACCACAAATTCATGCATCCCAATCCGAAAGCAACAACTTCTTCCAAATGCTTATAAAACCTTCTAAATAAACTAATTTTCTTATTCAAATTTCTCATATATAATCCACTTACTAAAACTATTTAATAAATAGATATGGCCGAACAGCGAAAGTCTCTAAGCAGCAAAAATAATGAAATAACTGTTGCAAATCAAGAAAACATTGGAAAAGCCCCAAAGAAAAATTGTGAAGAATGCAAATCTCATGAAGAGTATATAAAAGTTCTTAAAAATGCTTTGAAAGAAGTTCTTGATCAAAACGAAGCTTTAAGGTCAAGAGTGGCAGAACTTGAAGCATTGATATCCCAATCTGAAGATGAGATTGGTGAAAAGAATAAACTAATTGACCAATTGACTACAACATTAAAACTAATCCAAGAACAGAATTCGAAAAAAAATGCATTAAGTGAAGAGTTGCAGAAGAGTGAATGAGTATGATTAATATAAACTAATCATTTTATATCATGAAGAAAAATACCAAACTTAAGTTTATAAGAAATCTTAACTATTTTTGATAGAAATAATAGTTTTTATATGGGAAAAATATTATCTTTATTATGTTTTCTATAAGCTCACAAGTTTATATTAAATTATTCTCAAACACTTATATTCAAGTTTTCTCATAATAAATGTCATTCAAGCTGCCTAATAAGCTAAAAAGTAAACGGGCGAATTCGTTTCATTATAAGAAAACAGTAACTCCAGCTGTTTACTCTAACGAAGATACTGACTTTTTAATTCCAAGACATAAATCAATCACCCCATACTCTACAAAAAGTGGCCAGCGTATAAGTCTTTTTGATATGAAAAATTCATCAAGTGTCTCATCTAAACCTAACACAACTTTTGAAATCCCTAAAACTCATAAATTAGACATAAGAGCAGGAAGTGTTATAGAATATAAAAGCAACTATTTCAATGATTTGATAGAAAAATTCACTACAAATCACAAACAAAACTATACAAAGCCAAATGACGAAATAAAAAAACTTGAAGAAAAACATGCGAAAAAAGTTCAGGACTTAAACTTAGAAATAGAAAAACTTAAAAATCAGATTTTAAAGCTGAAAATCAGAAGGAACAACGACAAGAAAAAAGAAAAAATCATTCAGGATTTAAAGGAAGATTTGGATTTGTATAAGAAATTGACTGAAACATTTGTGGGAAATATACGGAAAAACATTGAAAAACTTTGCAGTTTTATAACGAGTATATCTCCTAAGTCTTATACTTATGAGATAAATACAATGTTTGCAGGGTTTAATGAAAATTTAGAGATTTTGGTACCGTTTATAAGTCATGATGCTATAATTGATAACCAATTTCATATATGTTGTAATGATGCTTTAGAAAATACTGGGAAGTTTAAATCTTTGGCTGAAACTCAGAATTCGTTTGGGAATTGTGTTGAGAGTAATGGGGTTAAGGAGGTTATTGCCATGGCGAATTTCGAACCAAATTATTATGGAGAACTTGGGTTTAAGACTGGGGATAGAATTCAACTTGTCAAAACTGATGAAACTGCTTGGTGGCTTGGGAAAATCGGAGAAAAAATTGGTAGGATACCTTCAGAACTTATTATGCTAGATTAATATAATTAAGATAAGATTATGAATGATTACTGTAAGAAGTTTTATGGTAAGAGACTATGAATTATATGGAATATAGGTTACACTGTTATTAATAATTATATTATAGGCTTTAAGATTATGATTAGTGTATTTTTTTGATACTTTTAAGTGGTTTAAATCAATGATTTGTTTTATAAAAGACGAAATAGTATAAATAATTTCTTTTTATAATCACTTCACTTATAATAACCACAAAATCTCTTCCTCTCAACACATCCATATTTTACCTAAATTAATACTTCTCAAAAAGCAAGCTACAATTCAGTCCCCCAAATCCTGCATTATTCGTAATTCCAAACCTAGCCTCTTTTTCCCTTGGTTTATCCATCACATAATTCAAAACCCTATCTCCAATTTTCAATGGGTTTTTCAAATTCAAAATCGGTGGGACAACTCCATTCTTTAAAGCTAAAATAAGTGCTGCTGATTGTATTCCTCCAACACCTGCCATCATATGCCCCATATTACTTTTAATACCCATAATCATAGGTCCAGGTTCTGGAAATAATCTTCCTATAGCAGTAGCTTCAGCACTATCCCCTTCAGTTGTAGAAGTACCATGTGTATGTATTATTCCAACATCTTCAGGATTAATTCCAGCTCTTTTCATAACAGTTTCCATAGTCCTAAAAATTCCATCCCCTTCTAAATGAGGTCTAGTTGGATGATATGATTCTGTACATAAACTCACAGCTTTGAGTTCAGCATATATTTTAGCATTTCTCTTTATAGCATGTTCATATTCTTCTAATACTAAAACTCCAGACCCATCAGCAGCAACAAAACCCCCTCTATCTTCATCAAATGGTCTTGAAGCTTTTTCAGGTTCATCTGCATATTTTCTATTTAAAGCTCCAAGTCTATTAAGTCCATTTAAAAGATAAGAATGTATACCATGATCTGCATTTCCTACAATCATAACATCAGCATCATCATCTTGAATACTATTAAACCCTTCAGCTATTGAACATTGACCTGCTGCACAAGCTGAACCATAAGCAGAAGTTGGTCCTCTTATATCATAAGCTGTAACTACATTTGAAGTTGTCATGAATATGTTTAAATGATTATAAAATTCTGAAGGAACAATTCTAAAATTCTCTTTAAAAATTTGATGAGTAACATGTAATAATGGAGATAAATGAGATTTTACTGCACCTAAAAATACTCCAGTTCGATACTTTTCATCTTCTGTTTGTGGGATCCAATTCGCATCTTCCATTGCCATTTTACTTGCAAGAAAAGCCATTGCATTTTGTTTGTTTTTCCCATACTATGTAGAATATACTTTGAGTTGTTCCATATCTTTTGTTGTTATTTCAACAGTGCCACCGATTTTTATTTCTAAATGTTCTGAGTCTTGGAGATGGTCTTTAGTCAATTTTCTAACACCTGATTTGCTTAAGAGCAAAGCTTGCCAGAAAGATGTGAGATCGTTGCCTAGGGGTGATACTATGCCCATACCAGTCACGACGACTCTTTTCATTTTTATAAACGGATAATAGGATTTTTTTTTTTTTTGATAGATATTTGGAAGCTGGAATTTATGTATGATTTGAAAGGTAATAGTGTGAGTGATGAATAAGGGTAGAATTTGGTTGATGATAGAAAAGAGAATGATAGTGGCTTGTGGGATTGTGTAGTTGAATTAAGAAATTTTTATAAGGTTAAGGGCTTTGTGTAGGATAGGATTTAGGATTGAAAGGAAGAAAATATAGGATGAGTTTTAAAGGTTTTTTATTTGTGTTTTTAATATTTTTTTTGGGTATGGATATAGTGATATAAATTTTTAGAAGAAAGTTTGATGCATTTCTTATAGAATATTAAAGAATAAATTATTATTTTGATTTTTGAGATCTATACAGTTTTTGAACATCCAGAAATTTATCTTGATGTTTATTCGAATATTTAGTTTTATAAAATCATTAGCCTTTTTACCTCAGATCAAAATAAAACTATAATAATATGGAGTTAACACTAGGGCAAAAGCAACTGGTATGGGACTACATATTTTTTCATTATCACAGTCCTTTAAACACAAACCCAGAAGACTATCGGAAATTCAACCTGCTAATGTTCAGGGCAATTAAACTGAATTTTATATACACTGCTGGGTTTGGAGGACTTTCTTATTATCTCTGTTCGAAAATGACTCAAGCTTGGTTGAAAAATGTATCTAAGCCAGGTTATATAGCTTTGATTATATCAGTGTACTCGACAATTCAATATACAAGAAGGATGAAAAATATCATTTATAGTGAAGATGCCCTAAAATGTGCTGTGAAATATGAGCAAGAAGTTTATAGATATAATGATCATTTCAAAAGATTATATGGAAATAGATAACATAAATTGATTTATCATAGTTGATGGAGATTTTGGAAATTTTTTGTATTAAGTATATTCGTATTATATGAGATTCTATTTTATAAGATATGATTATCTTAGTATCATGTAAGGTTTTCTTTTTTTCCATTTAAAGTTTTTATGTTGTGTTTTCTATGATTTAATTTAAGGAAATTTTACTGAAGATTTCATTAATTTCATTGTCCATTTCAATCATGTCAATGTTAATTTCCTGAAGTTTTGAAGAATTAAATCTTTATTAAGGATTTTACCCATTTGCATTTGGATAAAAATCCAAACCAACTGACACTAGGTTCTGATGGACTATTTTTTTTATTGATTCTCGTGTTTTAGACATGCTCCCACATTTTAATTGATTTCTTCTAATTGTCTGCAATTTTTAATATCTTTTTCTCCTTATTTTTCCCTATAATCTTATCGATACTTTTTTTAATTATTTTCCTGCATATCCCCTTCTTCTAATATATAAACTAGTGTATTTTGTTTTCTCTATAAAAATCCCTATTTCTAAAGCTTTCTCTAGGTTTTCAGCTTTCTTATGATCCTATGCATATTTTTTTAATTTTTGGCGGTCTCTTCGTATTCTCATCAATCCCATCAAATTCCTGATATAAACTTTAAAGAAAAAAAATCATTTTAGGAAATAATAAAGTCTAATAAATACTTGCCAAATATCTATATCACATTACCAACACCTAATATAATATTACTACAAAATTCAAAATTCAATATAATCTATCATAAACACTTAGAAAACCCAACAGTTTCTACAGCAAAACTATTTCCCACATATTTTCACCATAATCTACTATTATATAAATCATGGATTTTAACACAAACATTCAAAGCTTAATTTCTAATAATATCAAAAATGTTTGAAAAGCTCTTATCTCTAATCGGAGTAAAAAGACAACGAGAAGAACCTTCCGAATTAAAAAAAATGCGAAAGCACTGTAGATGCCCAATCTGTACCGAGCCAATTGTCAAGTGTGCCTTAACAAATTGCGGACATACATTTTGTGAATACTGTTTCGAACAATCAATAATTTACTCATCCTCATGTCCCTTATGCCGTAAAAAGTTAACCCGATCTTCTACTATACCTTGTAAATCTATAGATAACTATATTTATTCCCAGTTGTCTGATAAACAAAAAGAATCTTATGTTTTAAGAATGGGGCTTATAACCAAATGGAATGAAGAGAAAAAACTTAGCAACACAAAAGTTGGGATGAAAATTGATGCTTTAGATACTGAAGGGGTCTGGTGTTCAGCAGTTATTCGTTTGAAAATTGATAATGGGGAAAAAATACCTTCTCTTTATATACATTATGCAGGCTGGGATAGTTCTTATGATGAAATCATATTGGAAAACTCTTATAGACTTGCCCCATCTGGGTTTTATACATCGAAGAATATACCGAAATATATAATGGGAAGTATTGTTGGGATTAATGATACAGATGATTAGTGGGTGTTTATAAGGTTTATAATTAAATCTTAATTTATTCATATAGATACGTGCTTTTTGGAGTTTTTTTCATCATAAAATTATCCCTCTATGCTTAAAACATTTATACTACAACCAAACTAATTTATTATAAAATAATTATCTAAACATACTGAAAATCTACTGTGTCGTACTAGAAAACTCTATAATCTCCAATAATAAAAATAAAAAATAATATAAATACTATATCTTCTCCCGCAAATCTCAATATTTAATCCTTAATATATTTTCAAATGGGTAATGTTTGTATTGAAAAATACTCAAGTAGGAAACTCGGAAGCACATTTGGTTTCTCTCACACTTCCTGGATACAAGAAGGTTTTTTCTCTCAAGAAACCCTTGATATAGACATGGAATACTACCTTGAACTCCAAGGACGGCTAAGTTTGCATTGGAAAAAAATCCCTAAAAGCCCAAAAAGCTTTTCTTATCTAATCCAAAAGTAACACCTAAACAGAGGCGTTCCAGATAAAATCATCAGAAAAATCCTACCTATAATGTTCCCTTCAACTGGAACATATTCTCAAGCTTATTCTAGCACATTTTCAGACAATGAATTACCTAAAGCAACTCCAACATTTTCCTCGCATTTGACAATCCAATCAGCAATATCAAAAATTTATATAAACTCTGAAGGGCAAAGAGCACTTCAAGCTATACTTTGGGTTTTAAATCATTCTTTAAGAAATGTGTCATATTCTCCTACATTAACTAATATTGCAGGTTTATTACTTGTATATACATCAGAAAATAGATGTTTTGAGATTATTGAAACTATATGCAGTATAAGTAATGAAAAAAAGGAAATTTTAGATAAGTTTTTACCTTTAGATGGAGAACAGCTTAGACAAGTTGTTGGGATTATATGCAAGATGATGTTTATAGAAAATGATGGAATGATGATTTATATGCAAGCAAGAAATATTGATTTTGAAGAAGCAGTTGCTGATATTGTTAAGAATTTTTTTGTTGGGTATTTTAGACTACCTTTTTTGCTTAGAGCTCTAATGTGGGTGTTAGCTGATGGTATAAGAGCTCTTATTAAAATTACTGTTGCTATTGTGGTTATAACATCTGAGTGTTTTTCTGATTTTAAAGGTGATGATTTCGTAACAGATTTTAAAAAAATGTGCTATAATTTTGATAATGATGAAAGGATATTTGGACATGCTAAAAAGCTTAAAATCTTGAAAAATGTGTCTGAGGATTTAAATTTGCCAAACCTTAAAAACCTCACTTTTTACCGATACATAAGGCCTAGATGTGAAATTGCCCCTAAACTGATATCAATGTGTGAACTTGAAATTATATGGGCTAACATCCCATCAATATTTCAACATCATTCAGTTGAATTGTTTTTCTCAACATCATCAGATGGTTTTTCCTTAAGAGCTCTTTTACGTAAAGCTCAGTCCCTAAAAAGAAATTCAGCAACATTATTACTTATAAAAAGTGAGTCTCATGAAATCACAGGGGTATTTTTTGATGTGGTTCTAGCTTCTAATGAAAAATTTGTTGGAACAAACAACTGCTTTGTTTTTACATTAAGACCTGAGTTAACTTTACATTTTAGCACTGGGGCTAATGATATGTTTGCTTTTGTTTCAGAATCTATACTTCTTTTTGGAGGTGGGTATTTTGGTAGTGCATTAACTATAGATAAAGAACTTCTTCATTGTACATCGAGTAAATGTCTTACTTTTAATAATCCGGTATTAATAAGCGAGTCATTTGATTTGATTGAATTAGAAGTGCTAACTATTGTGTCTTAGTTAATTGATAATATGTAGGTTTTTTTGTTTGAAGATATGGTTTTTGCTAGTTTAAATAAAAGTTTTTTTTTTTAAGGTAAAGTGTATGTTTTGATAGGATTGTTTTGGATTTAGGTAATTGGGTAGACTTTTTTAAGGGAGGATGTGAGATTGGGTTTTGTGGGGATGATTAATTTGTGATTAGGTTTATGGAAAATAGATGTTTATTCAAAATGGATGATATTATTACTTTACTCAAAATAATTAGGTGTTATTATATTTAGAATAATCATGATAAGACTATTGATTTTCTATTTTGTTTATGCTTTGAGAAGAATTGGAAACACATTTTATACAAACATAAAGTCTGCATTTATAACATTCAAATAATCCTGTATCTATTTCAGTACCTACACTGCAATAATTACATATAATTTTCTGTTTAATCTTACTTTTTAGCATAGCCCATTTTAATAAATGATACTCTCTATCATAGTCATTTGTAATACATGAACTGCTAAAAATTTCTCTTTTCTCTATAAAAAAGTTTTCTAAAAACCTACTACATTTTGAACACATATAATATTTGCATATATGGCAATAAAAAACAAAACCTTTCCCACTAACTCTACAAAGATTGCATATAAAATCTAATTTATTTGTCCATCTTAAAATATGAGAATATGAACAAGAAATAGCAGGATGTCCAGGACTTTCATCAGGAGTATATATAGCACATTTTTGACAAACTAGATAATTAAATTCAGGATCAACATAATAATTTGTTATTATTCCCTCTTTACATAGAGAACAAATGACATTTTTACCATAAACTAGCTCAACTTGATTGAAAAAATTCCCTGATAAAGAAATCAGAGGAATCGACCAAGAGGAATAACTTATTTCTGGAATACAGGCTTTGCATATGTCAAAAGTGCACACCTCACAATGCCAATGCGCAGAAACTTTTAGTGCATCACATACATCGCATTTCCAATTTTTTTGGTTTAAGTTGAAGTAATAATTATAATAGCTAATAACATCACATTTCCATAGCAGTTCATGATGTTTCAAACATTTCAGAGAACGACTTTTTTTACCTTTAATTCTCCCACATTCTTTACATACAAAATAAAGACACTCAATACAATTCCAGCATGCTTTCGAAAGTTTCTCCTTACAAAAATAGCATTTCACAAATAATTTACCTCTTGTCTTAAAAAAGTTCCTGAAAAGTCCATTAATATCCCATTTAAGGTCGTGAGAGTTTTTACATTTAAGATTTTTATTTTCTGCGTCTAATGCTGAACTCAAAGTAATCGTAGGTTTATTATCATCTAATAAATTGAAATTTAGTTCTATTGAAAACCAATTATTAATAAGTTCTTGGATATTAAGAATACTATATTCTTTTTTTATTACAGCCAAATTATCTACAAGAGTAAATATATCACTAGGTTTAGAATCATAAATCCTTTTTAATTCCCCTTCCTTAAGAGCTTGAGGGTTGTTTAAAAGTAAATATGAAGTATTTGCTAGTTCTTTTTTCATATTCATGATTTCGGTAGAAAATCTGTTATAAATTTCAGTGATGCTTTTTGTTGCATATAATAAGTCTTTAAAACACTCTTTTCCAAAGCTTTCAAGTAAGGAAATTTTTATATTTAAAGCTCTAGAAGCTTCATAATGAGGAATAAACTCAATAGGTAATGGCTTCAAGAACTCTTTGTTCGAAAGTGAATTAAAATGCACTTTACAGCAGGATAAACATAAAAAGTGCCATATATCGTTGCATATACAGCTATAGAGTGCTGGTATTCTCTCATGACCACCGACATTACAGTAATAAATCATTTTTATTATAGAGGCTTGTTGAAAACTAAATAAGCAGATATGATTCTATAAAATCTTTAATATTATAGAAGTAATAGTAATTCATATAAGCATTATGTAATAGATTAATTATAATTCATGAAAAATAATTTTTGTTATATGTATAATCATCGCAATACTATATTTTGTTTCTCTAGGAAAGTTTAGTGTTAACTGAAAACTTTTATATAATATATTAATTCTTACTGTGATTATTACAAAGTTTTATACTCTATATACAATCAATATTTGTAATAAATATGCCATTTATCAATTCTTTGTGATGCTTTTAATATTTTAAGTATTCTTATAAATTAATTTAAATCAAAAACTAAATAGTAAACAAAAATTAAAACTAAAACTTATCTCAAAAGTCGAATTTGATATTAGTAAAATAAAATGATGAAGATGAGAGATCAAAAAGAATCAAAACCATTACTGTTAAAATTAGTATTATTGCCCAGCCCTTGTTAATTTTCTTATTTTACTGCTGAAATAATTACTTTAAGGAAAAAATCAATTGGAAAAGGAAGGACACTAATTCACTATACAGCATCAGGTACATTATTTAAGATCTCACACAAAGGATTGAGAAAAAAGTGAAAGGTTTAAAGAGAATTTGAAAAAAAATGATGAGCATAAAATATATACAAAATTTTAAAGAAAGAATATAATAGTATATATATATAGGTATACTACTATACAAATATATTGGACCGACTAATATAAAAATGAAAAAAACTTTATTTATAAAGAAAATATAGATGAACAAAAGATAAAAAAGAATATATAAGTTATGATGTAAGGAATATTATGAAACTTTAGAAACTCAAGCAGTAAAATTAACTATCCCAGATCCAAAAATTTAATAGAAACATGTATTTGTTTTTACTTTATTCCTTGGAGAAAATTTTCTGACCTGATGAATCCTGAAGATGCTTAAAGTATAAAAATATTATAGGAGATCCAGTTTATCTATTAAGAAAAACAAATATTGAACTTTTTGTAAAAGAACGACTATTCGATAACGAAGACTTATATAATAAAATAATAGATACTAATACATACTGATATATTGAAAACTATAGATTATTTGTACTTAAGTATAATTAGAAATTAATAAAAAAACAATTCTATAAATGAAATTATTAGTTATTCAAGGTTTATCGCCAACCAATTGTTGGCTAAGCTATAAATGAAATTATAAGAGGCCAAGAAAGCTCTAGAAAAA
>MPUH01000408.1:0-56360 GCA_001970955.1 Stentor coeruleus
AAAACTAGAATGCCCAAATGGATCTAATTGCCATCCTATTTTTACATTATTTATTCCAAGTTCTTGTGATATATACTCGAAGCCTGCTTCAGTTTGTCTTATTGCCATTTCAAAATCTACCGTAGCCTCGTCGTGTTGAACCCAACCTCCACCTACAATTTCAAAACGCCCTTGTTTGTTAAATTCTATTACTTGGGCTTTTCTATTTGGGAAATCGCTAAGATAACGAGCTAAAAAGTAGATTTCAGCCCAGACAAATTTTACATCATCACGAATATCAAGAAGGTCTAGCATGTTGTCTAAAGTGTATTGAACTTTATTTTCATAATACCAATCTGCTGTTTCAAGCCAACCTGCATCATTGTGAGAATGAGGAACCATATAGACGTTCATTTTTCCTATAACTCCGAGGAGCAGAGTACTTAAGAAAGCTAACATTTTTATTCGCTGGTATATTTTTTTTTGGCAACAGAAATATGGATATTATAACAGAAGTTAGGATTAAGAAAGATTTGATTAGGTTTGAAGGTTGAGATTTTGATATTGATTTTAGGTAGTTAGGGGTTATGCTAAATTTTGAGTGAGGATTATATGGAAGTAGTGACTGAATTTCATCTTCATTAAACATCTAAAAACATGCAAGCTCTTCTGATTTCTATTGATTATCTTCTGTATCTTATCTTAACCTAGTATTGAATCTTGAATTTGACTTTCAATTTAATATCCAAGCCAAAAGCCATGCTTACCCCGCTAGCACCTCACCTTATTATTTATCAGCATTTATTATATAGCAACTTAAATATCTTAATTTGGCATCATCTAACTCAAAAAAGATTATCAAAGTATTAGGATTCAAGTGAATATATAAAAATCATTATCTTTAGAGACTTTACAAAATAAAATCTTTTTATTTTTTTTAATTTCTAATACAAAAATAGAAAATTTGATGTTGTTCCTTAAACAATAATTTAGTTTGAATTTATAAAGATAATCAAAGTAAACTAGGCTATAAGTATTGCTTAGAGTTTTTATTAGATAATGCAAGAAAAAATATTAGGACTTGGTTTTTTTTAATGCATGATTATTTGATAGCAAATAAAAGGCTAATTAGAGATTGAGAGGTGTTAAATTTTAGGTGGCTTAGATTTCTATGATAATTTTATACTAATGACTTACATAATATGGATTTATAAATTTATAGCAAAATAGCAAATCTTATCTTTTAAATAAAAAGTTGCAAAGTCACTATATTTTGATAAAATACTAAAATCACAATAATTTTTTTTAAGGTTAACTAATATAAACCTTCCTGATAATCCTGCATTTTAAAAATCTCAACCTAAGCACATTCTTTTTTATTATTTTAAAACTTATCACATAAAGAAACTAGCAATATTCATATCCTAAACTACTAAACTTATTCCTAATTCTCTAAAAACTCTCCTTTCAACCCCTTTTCTTCATTAAATTTCTTGCCCTTCCTATACTTAATCAAAGCTCCCACAGCCACCATAACCCCAACAACACTAGCCAAAGCTAAAACTGTCATCACAGCACTATCTTCTCCTTTATTTATCTTCTCAGTCATAATATCTTTACTCATAACCCCAGTTGCATGAACCATATAAGTTTTCAATTCATATGGTCTAATCCCATCTGTCTCACTACTATGAGGATATTCCATAACATTTTTCCAACTATTATTATAAGTATTTAGTTCAAGTTTACCACTTTCATCAAAGGCTTTATATTCAGTTAACGGAAGTCCTCCAGCGTTAATTTCATGATATTCATTTTTGAAATCAACTTTAATTTGATGATCACATTTGTTTAAAACTCTAAATACATATGAACCATTTCTTGATACTAGACTTGATAGATAAGCACAATCAAAATTGTTTAAGAAAATATAATTAGGTTGATATTCAGGTGTTGAAGTATATTCTGCAGCTAAGGTGAAGTTAAGAGTAAGAGAATCGTTTAAGGTGTTAAAGAAAACTATTGGGGATGAGCGATACTCGAGAAAACGTGACCAGATACTATTATAATCTAAGGAGCTAAAACCAATCATCCAATGGTGTTCTACAGGGAAGATATCACCTGAGTAGTAATCAACACCTAAACCATCATCATAGCTTGGATGTCTATGCAAACCCAACTCAAATACATTCTCAAAAGGCATTCCAGCACCTAAAGCAAATGTAGGCATAATATACATAAACTCTTTATCCAAATCAACAACAAGTCCTCCAGTAATAGGATAATAGTTATGCCCAGTTTTATTCAAAGTATTAAAATCAAAATACCTTTTCTGTAAATTTGCTGTATTAAAAGTATAAAACCATCCAGTTCTATCATAAATCTGATAAAATCTATAAAAAATATCATCATTTCTCTCAGCATATACATAAAAGGTCATAATGAAATTATCAGAAATTTTGTCAACAATAATCCTTTGTATAAAAGTATCTTTTCCATGACTAAAGTAAGATTCAGCTACTTCAACAACAGGCCCTGTATAATGATAAAACTCTTCTAATGTGCATATAATTTCAGCAGGTTCCTAAATAGTATATACAGTTTCTACAAAAGTATAACATCCACTCATATAAGTATCATATCTAACTATTTTACCAGCAATAAAAAACTCATTTTTTTGAGTTTTTAAACTAGTCAATAATCCATTGTCTAAACCTATAGTTATATATTGATTGCCTATTACTTGATTAGTGTTTTTTTGTGAAATTGTACTACAGTCTGAGCATTGATTAGCATATTCTGAAACAAATAAAGTTCTTATTTCTAAACCTTGTAATGTATAGACAAAATAAGCTTTATAATTGTTTAGATATGGGACTGTTTGAGAAGGTATTGTTTGATTTGTTGTATCGAAAATCCTCACAAATTCAGATGAAGCTTCAAAAGACAAAGTTTTTTGAACTGGCCAGTTTAGAGGGTTTATGATGAAAAGTACTTTGTATGGAACCATTAGTTGAGAATTTGAAGAAGATTGTTTTGTCATTATGCTGTTGATATCTAAACCTAGTTGATTTAGAAGCATTTGCTGGTCGTTTTCGAGTCTTTGAAGGTAGTCATAGTATACAGGTTCTCTCATTGTTCCTGTTATAGCGTCGTGGTGGGTACACATGTCTAGTTCATAAGCCATTATTTTCTCATTTCTCCATCCTGTTTTAACGATCTCAGCAACCCTTGCAAGTTTTTGGGTATCATACATAACTTGTTTAATATGTGGCTTATTAGAATAAAATCCAGTCCATGGTTTCCACCAATAGCTAGTTTGGCCCTTATACCCAGGTGAGACTAGAGGTAAAAGGTCTCCTCCAAAAACTTCAAAACTAGTCTCTGAAGCCAAAACTGCATCAAAGTATTCTGAAGCTGTGGCAATTTTTATATTCATATTAGTGCTTTGTGCTGATACTCTCGCAAGTAAATCCATGAACTGAAATGTAAAGTTTCTATCAGTAAAATAAAAATCAGCACCAATAAGCATAAGTTGATGATTAGTCTTGTATTTATAAGAAGTTTCATAAACAAATTCTTCAACTGCTTGTATGCTAAATAAAATTTACCAATTAAGTACCCCAGTTTCATTAGCAGGAAGTTCTCCATAGCATTGTGTTTCCCAAGGTAGTTGGGTTAAAAACCCTGGTGAATAGTAATGATCATTAAGAACATGAGTGAAAACTCCTTTTTTAGATCCAAGTCCTTGAGGTTTCCAAATAAACTCCATATTTGAAGAGTTCTGTAATTGTAACTACATATTTTTTACCCTATAACTATCTTCAATTCTTGAAAAAACCAACACTTCCAAACCCATTTTATCAAACAAAGCTGCTGTCAAACTAGAATGCCCAAATGGATCTAATTGCCATCCTATTTTTACATTATTTATTCCAAGTTCTCGTGATATATACTCGAAACCTGCTTCAGTTTGTCTTATTGCCATCTCAAAATCTACTGTAGCCTCATCGTGTTGTACCCAACCTCCACCTACAATTTCAAAACGCCCTTGTTTGTTAAATTCTATTACTTGGGCTTTTCTATTTGGGAAATCGCTAAGATAACGAGCTAAATAGTAGATTTCGGCCCAGACAAATTTTACATCATCACGAATATCAAGAAGGTCTAACATGTTGTCTAAAGTGTATTGAACTTTATTTTCATAATACCATTCTGCTGTTTCAAGCCAACCTGCATCATTGTGAGAATGGGGAACCATATAGACGTTCATTTTCCCTATAACTCCGAGGAGTAAAGTACTTAAGAAAACTAACATTTTTATTCGCTGATATATTTTTTTTTGACAACAGAAATATGAATATTATATCAGAATTTTGGATTAAGAAAGATTTAATTAGGTTTGAAGGTTGAGATTTTGATATTGATTTTAGATGAGGATCATGAGATAGTTTTAGGCTATTCTTGAATTTTTGTAAGGATTAGATAGGAGATGATGATTGAATTTGTATACGAGAAGATGTTTTGGGTTATTTTAGATGTTGGATAATTTGAGATCGATGAATGCTGATAAAACTATTTTTTAGATTCGCTTTTTGAATTTTGTAGGGATTTTATAAATAATTAGTGATAGCAATGGAAGAAAATACAAAATATTTACTTAAACCAGAATGCTCTGAATTAAAAAATGAAGTTCCTGTTAAAGCACTTATTGAAGAACTTGGAAAAGTAATAGATCCTTTGGTATTTGCTGATAAAGTGTATAAAAAATTCAACGAGCTCCCAATTAAAATAATAAGGAGTAAACTTATTAAAAATCAGGAAATAAAAGACATAGCACAAATTTTTGAAGGCTTGATGAAATGTTCTTTTTGCAGTAGAAAACAAATTGAAATCACTACAGTGTGTAATCATAAATTTTGTACTAAATGTTTCTCTAAATATTTATGTATAAAGGAAATATGTGATGAAGATCCAAGGGATTCAAGTATATCTTATAAGAAAATTATATTCAAATGTCCTAATGATAATTGTTATGAAATTACAGAGTTTTTTATGTTTGATTTGATTGAAGCCCCAAGAAATTTAAATGAGTATAGGCAAAAGAAACATTTAGACCTTTTTCTTGAAAAAATGAAGAAGTGTAGTCCCTAATTATTATAGATTAAATATTTGAAAGAATGCTAGTTTAGTTAAGTTAAGTTTGCAGTCAATAAGCAAAAATGTAAGTATTTTAAATTTCTTTCAACTAAATTGCAATCATTTAAGATATTTTTGGTTAAATAAAGTTGAATATAAGAAATGAATCCTGATAATAAAAGTTCGTCTGATCTTTATCTAAAATTAGGGGTGCTTTTAGTTGAATAAATCAAAATTATTGTCATCATAAAATATACAAATGAATTAATTTTTTTTAGTCAAGAGAGCTATGAAGTTTCTTTAAGTCGCCAAGTAATAGATCATATTATATCTAGTATTCTAATTTTTAAGCATATTTATAATGATAAGTGACCATAAATCCTACATATCCGACGAATCTATTACAGAAAACTTTTTATCTGAAGCCTATGGAATAACTATCAAAGGGCATCATTCAGGAGTAAAATCCTTAGCAGCTTCTATAAAAAATAACATACTCATAACATCTTCAAACAACAAAAAAATTTGTATCTGGGACATCCGCAAAAGATGCCTCCTTCATGTTCTAAAAGGTCACAAATCATCTATAAATTCAGTAGCCCTTTCAAAAAATGCTTCATTCATAATCTCCGGTTCATCAGACTGTACAATAAGAATTTGGGACCTTCAACAATACACTGAAAGATTCTGTTTTCATTGTCATGGTCATCCAATCTTATGTATTGCCCTAACATCAAATGAAAACTTCATAATATCAGGTAGTTACGATAAAACTATAAAAATCTGGAATTTAAAAACTTATACACAAGAAGCAATACTTAAAGGGCATTTAGACTCTATTGTTACATTATTAACAACAAAAAGTGATATGATTATTTCTGGTTCACATGATAAAACAATAACTTTATGGAATTTATCTAATAAAAAAGCTGAACATGTATTTAAAGGTCATACAAATGAAGTTTTAAGTTTAGATATTACATATGATGAAAAATATATGGTTTCTGGATCTTGTGATAAAACTATTAGATTGTGGAATCTTCAACAAAAAAGGTGTCTTGCTGAGTTTATAGGTCATACTTCTATTATTTATGCTGTATGTATAAGAAATGATGGGAAATTCGCATATTCAATGTCTAAAGATAAAAGTATTAGAGTTTGGGATCTTAATAAAATGCAGGCACATAATATTGTAACAGGGCATTGTGGGGAAATTTTTGCTGGAAAAATTGTAGGTGGGGATAAGTTTTTGATAACTTGTGGAGCAGATAAGATGATTATGTGGGATCTTGAGAATTTAAGGCAAATTTGTACGTTCGCAGGACATACAGATAATGTTACTACTTGTATTATAACTAATGATAAAAAATATGCTTTGACTGGTTCGAAAGATAAAACCATCAGGATTTGGGATTTGAAAGATGGTGTTGAAATCGCAGTTTTTGAGTGGCATTATAAAAAAGTTAGAGGAATTTCTATATCAAGTGATGATAGAATTGTTATTTCGTATTCAAAGTATGAAATAGTTATATGGAGTTTACCGCTTAGAAGGAAAATGTTTATAATAACAAGATTATATCCTCAATGCAAACTTATAAGCCAAGACGGAAAACATTTATTTACAGCCTCTGAAAACCTTGATGTTTTAATATGGGACTTACAAGAAAAGAGGCAAATCAATGTTATTACCAATCTTCCTGCCATCCCAATACTAATGAATTTAAAAGAAAATAATGAAGAAATTGCATTTGCTTGTTTAAACGGTATTGTCCAAGTATGGGACCTTAAATCAAAAAGCCTTAAATGGAAAACCTTAGATAAATCCTCAAACATAACTAGCATGTGTTTCCATCCTACCAAAGCCTTATTTCTTATCTCCCATTCAAACAATTCCTTATCTGTACTAAAAATACCTAAAACACTTCCATCTACAACCCCTCAATACTTGTCTCAAAGCTCATCTTTTATATCAAGAAAAATAATTCCATGCTTGGAACATGAAATCCGTCATAAAGTTTTCAATATAAAAAAAGAAACATCTTTAATAACTAAAGATATGAAATTTATTACTTCAAGACCAACAAATAATTCTATTAATATAATAAACCTAAATACAGGTATTCCTGAAATTCAAATCCCAGAGCATTTAGGAAGAATAACATGTTTATCAATATCTAAAGATCAAAAACTTCTTGTATCTGGATCAGTTGATAATACTATAAAAATATGGGATTTAGTAAATAATTATAGTATATCTACTTTATTACAACATTCTGCTGCTATTTATTGTGTTGTAATATCTCAAGATTCTAAAATAATTGTATCAGGCGGTGATGATTGTTATATAAGAGTTTTTAATGTTTGTGATCAAAGAGAAATTTTTAAATATCGAAACAAACGGCATTTTGTGAGGTTGTTATGCTTAAGTTATGATAATGAATATATTGTATTTTCCTCAAAAAAAAAAACAGCTAAAGTTCTGAGTTTAAGTAAAGGAATTGTTATAAGAAAACTTATAGGGCATACTTTAAATATAAATTGTATAGCAGCAAGTGAAATATCTTGTTATGTTATAACTGGAGCTATAGATGCAACAGTTAGAATCTGGAATGTTGAAGATGGGACTGAAAAACATAAGATTGAAGGGAATAGAGAATTAATAATAAGTGCAAATTTTGCAAGAAATGATCTTTTTTGTGTTATAGAATATTATGGTGGGTGTATAAAAGTGGTAAATTTAGAGAAAAATGAAATTATTCGTGATATTGTGTTTCATGAAAATACAATTTTTACACCGGATTTTAGTTTTGGGGTGTATTTTAAGATATATTCACCTGCAGTAGAAATTACTGAAATTTTAATAGAAAATACATCTGGATTTGCTTCTGGAAATGATGTGATGTATATTTATGAGACTAGAAGTGAATATCAGAATTCAATTGAATATGATGATATTTTAGCTAAAATACATAAAGTTAGTTATGGAATTGATGATAATGATACAGGGTTTGAAAATGAAAGAAAAGAATTATTTGAAAATTATCCAGAATTGAATGTATTGCTTAGAGAATTAGTTAAGGTTATAGAGAAGGTAGTTTAGATTTTGAAAATTTAAGTTTTTTGATTGAGGATTAGATTGAGATGATAGAATTTTTTAGTTAAAATTTAGTTGATTTTGAAAGAACTATTTTTTATTTATTGTGATGTAGTAAGAATAAATTTTGATATTCTTTGATTTTTAATATTTTTGAGAAATTATAAATTGGGCTGGAAGATAAAAATATATTCTGATAAGCATAAAATAAAAATTTAGTCTGTGCTAAATCTAAGGTGAAAAAAATCTTCATTTAATCCATGATATTATTTAATTGAATATAATAAGAAGCTTAAAGCGCATTAAGTTTTTATTTTGTTTTAAGTTATAAAAATCATGATTTTGAGCAACGATTTTTTTATGCTAATTAGCTTTAAGACATTTTTTTATCTAATTATAAAGCTTTAAGATCTTGAACTATTTTCGTAATTAAATTGAACTTATATAATCTTCTGTTTTGCAAAGCGAAGTATAAGTATAATTTATAGCGTATTACATAACTTATCAATGCGCACCCTGAAATTCCACTATTCCCATTCACTTGAATAAAATTGTACTCTCCTTCTTTTGTTTCATGAATTTTATTATTTTCAAATATAATAATTTTTGAATCTCCTTTTGCGATAAATTTATGTGCTAATGGAAAGTTTCCTTGGCTTTCATAATTTTTTTTTATAGTATCATAAATAAAGATTTTCGTAGGGTTATAACCAATAACAGCTAATTTGTCTGTAACTGTAATGCATGAGTTATGTCCACAAACTTCTGGAAGGGGTTCGAGATCACTCCATTCTTTTGTTTGCAAATCAAACATTCCTGAATCTTTTAGATATCCTGCTAAGGTATACCCACCGAAACTATAAAAACAATTATTATAGTATCCTAATGATCCAGTATAACCTTTGCCTTTAACTTTACTTTTATCTATTTCTAAGGTTATAAAATTTTGTGGAGATTCAAAATTGAATTCATAAATAGTTATAGGATAAATATTATTAATAGTGTCATGCCCACTATAATAAATCATTCTGTTATCAGGAAGTTCACACCATCCAGCCCATGTCCATAGAGGAGTTTCAATATTGATATCAATTTTACTTAATCTTTCCTCTGGACAATCAACAATATTAAATACCTTTGTTTTATCATCAAAAAAGCCAAGGTATCTAGACTTATAGGTCTCATCATAAAAATGTTTAGGAAAATTTAAAGTCTTATAGTTGTTTAATTTTTCTGAAATGTTAAACTCGCCCATATTCTCTCGTATAAATTCATCATTTATATATTCTGGAGAAACTTTTATCCCGAAATTATTAATAAGCAATCCAATCTGATTAATATAATGCTCAATACAAGTAATAGCTGACTTTTTATAATTTTCAAGTTTTTCTGTCATATCAGAGTTTTTCTTTTCAATTTCTTGCTTCATTTCTTGCTTCATTTCTTCAATTTTATCAGAACAGTTTCTTATAATAATATTAATATCTTCATCACTTTTATAGTTAACTTTAGCAATCATATCTTTTTCTTTGCTTTTAAGGGTATCAAGTATATGTTGTGGATTTTTCATTGAATCTATAATTTTTTGATCTTTTGGACTATATTCTTTTCTTTTTATAATCTTATTATTTATTGAAAGAAACTCAAGAATTTCTTTAAATATATCCTCTTCATATTTTATATATTCATAGTTGCTTACTGTAGCTTCGATTATAATCTTCATTGCTTTATTAGCTTCTAAAGAGATTTTTTCTTTAATTTTTTTTAATTCGATTAAACCTGCCTCACATTGAAGTGCTATATTAACCTTTTCTCCTTCAGAGATTCCGATGAAATTGTCACTTACTTTGCCATGATAGCCTTGCTCTCTAACATGGGATTTAATATGATCTGCACAAAAAGCTGAGTCTTTTGTAGGACAAGGACATATATACACTGGTTCATTTTTGCAGTGGATGTATTCGCAGGTTTCCATTTATTACTAAATCAAAATGTAGACATTTTGATTAGGCTAAATACTTTCAGTCTAAATTTAATATAGGTGATGTTTATTGTTTGAGTTTAATTTGATAAAAATTATATTAGATATGACTTGAAATTAAGAAAATATTCAAAGATACATTGGATACTATAATTTAGAATTCTACTATGATTTAAAAGATATAAGTATATAAAAGCATAAACAAATTTTTCCAATACTCTCAAAAATCAACAAAACCTGAAAATATTATTAAATTATAAAAAGTGTGTTTTCATCCCATCAAAAAAAATTAAAACCTAAGTCCAAGTACAATATTAAAATTTGCATCTAAAAAATTAAATCAAGTATCAAAACTCTTTTACTTATCATATTTTCCTATATCACTATGAAACTAAAAAATCATGTGAATATTTTACCCTAAACCTCTCATAATCTACCAATAAAATCATAATAAAAAATTAACAACAATATGATTTCACTATATCCTTTTACCAAACCTAATCTACCCTATCTTCTATCCTATTATATTTATCTAATTTTATCAATCAAAATCAGTAACCAAAACACAAACTTCTAATTTCTTCCAAACAACCTCACATCCTTTCTCAATAACTTCATCCTCCCAAAAAACCTTTATCAGCCTCACTTCTCACAAAAAAGTCCAAAACCTTCGAATCCTACATCATATCATCTCATTTTTTCCATTCCACCTTCAAAAAACCTATACTAAAAACTATCTAAACATAGTATAAACATCAGCAAAACCTCCACCACAACAATTTCCCTCACAAACCAAACGCATAACCCCACCTACACCTTCCTCACAAAAAAAACCCCAAAATTCTACTTTTCACATATAAAAACCACAACAATCCCCATATAATAAAACCTAACCTTTCAAATCTTTTCTCTAACAAAATCGGGCCAATCTTTACATTCTCCAAGTTTCATTCCCAAACCCCCAAACTTCAAAAATCTTCTCTCAGACAATGACAAAGGCCAAAACATAGTAAAATGGATGGTTTAATATAAATGTCAGTCGTAAAGGTTGGAGTAACAGGTGCTGCAGGACAAATCGGGTATTCAATCCTACCCATGATCTGTTCCGGTCAAATGCTTGGCGCTGATACCAAAATTGACTTAGCCCTTTTAGATATCCCTCAATGCGAAGATGCTCTTCGCGGTGTGGCAATGGAAATAAGCGATTCAGCTTTTCCCCTTCTCAATTCTTTGAAATATGGTAGCGACCCACGTGAAATCCTCAGAGATCTTGATGTTATTATTTTCCTTGGTGGATTCCCTCGTAAAGCAGGAATGGAACGTAAAGAACTTCTTCAAAGAAACATGAATATTTTTAAAGAACAAGGAGCTGCATTAAATGAAGTAGGTAAGCCAACAACTTTATGCTTAGTTGTCGCTAATCCAGCAAATACTAATTGTCTTGTTTTAT
Source organism: Stentor coeruleus (assembly GCA_001970955.1). Classification (NCBI taxonomy): domain Eukaryota; phylum Ciliophora; class Heterotrichea; order Heterotrichida; family Stentoridae; genus Stentor; species Stentor coeruleus. Next base: position 11,644 of record MPUH01000408.1, read on the forward strand.
CACATCATGCACCAAATATCCCAAAGAAAAACTTTACTGCTATGACTAGATTAGATCATAACCGTGCTAGTTTCCAAATTGCAAATAAAGTTGGAGCTTTAACTATTGATGTTAAAAATGTTGCTATTTGGGGTAATCATTCATCTACTCAGTATCCTGATGTTAATCATGGAACTGTTAGAGGTGGGGCAATTAGACCTGCTGTTAATGATGATGAATGGCTTAATGGAGAGTTTATTTCATGTGTTCAAAAAAGAGGTGCTGCTATTATAGCCGCTAGAAAACTTTCTAGTGCTATGTCAGCTGCTAAAGCTGCAGTAGACCATGTTAGAGATTGGTTTTTGGGGACAAAAGAAGGTGAGTGGGTATCAATGGGTGTGATTAGTGATGGCAGCTACGGCATTGATGCTGGACTCTGCTACTCATTCCCTTGTACTTGTGTGAACAAAGAATGGCATATTGTTCAAGGACTTGACATTAATGAGTTCTCAAGAGATAAGATGAATTTAACTAAACAAGAACTCACTGAAGAAAGAGATGAAGCTTTTTCAGCATAATTAAGATAGCATTATTTAGAATAATTATATTATCTTTTGATATATTATATAGTAGATTAGATTATATTTTTATATCTAGCAAAAAATCAGCCAACTTTTTTCCCATCTTTCCATATTCCTTCATGAAGATCTCCTAAAACACCATATTTCCCATTACCATGTTGTTTACCTTTACTCCAGTTCCCTTTATAAACTTTTCCATTTGGCCAATAAAATTCTCCATATCCTTCTTTTTTATCAAAAGCATATGAACCTTTATATATCCTCCCATCAAGCCATGTAAACACCCCTTCACCATGCATTTTGTTATCTTTCCAGTTACCTTCAAATCGCCTTCCATCTTTCCATTCATAAACCCCATATCCTTCTATTCTATTTTCTATAAACTCCCCTTTATAACTGGAATTATCATTCCAAGTAAATTCTCCCATCCCTGATTTTTTACCTTTAACATAATTCCCTTGATATTTCGCCCCATCAGTCCATATTTCCATACCTTGACCATGTTGTAAATCTTCATACCATTGACCTTCATATGTAGCTCCATTGTAATGAATATATTTACCTTTTCCTTGAGCTTTATCGTTATACCATTCACCTTCATATACGTCGCCATCATTGTGTATAAGGCGACCAAGACCGTTTGCTTTATCATTTTTCCAGTAACCAGTGTATTTTGATCCATCTTCCCATATAAAAACCCCTTTTCCGTATTTTTGCCCATTGTCATCTTTTTGTCCGATATAAATACGTCCATTGTTTACGCTTTCAGTTATAAGGAAATGGTCTGAGTAATCGTCATGTATTGTGAAAATGAATGGACCTAAAGATTCTTCAACTTTTTTGACTAAAGAGTTTGTGTCATTGGTTGTTTTTTGGGAAAGGTCGAGAAGTTGGGATTGTAGAGTTTTTCCTGATATCATGCTTTTTGTCAGAGGGAATTCTTCGCATTTTTCTATTCGTGGGTTCTCCATTTGAATAAATTCTGCCTCGTCGTTTGCTTTGACAGCAGTATTTGACCCCATACAACTACACGCGCTACCCATTATTAGAAAGTTATTATATTTAAAAGAAAATAATATGAAATCATTGAGGAAAACTTTAAAAGAACTCCTAGTCTTGTTTTTAGATTTTCAGCCACAAGCTATTGATGAAGTAAAAAGAGTACAAAAAGTTCTAAGGGCTTTAAGGGTGCTAAATTATTTAGATTTGTCACGGATAAAGCTAGATAAAAAAATCTCAACAAGTTTTAGCAATTTTCGGTCAAAAATTAATGCTGATTTGTGGGAGAATTGGGTTGTTAGAAGAGTTATGTATGGATTTCATATTTTTCAAGATGATCAGGAATACACAACAAAGATATATTCTGATTTGCTTGGCTTTATAAAAAATGTTATGCCTATTCCTGAACATATAGAAGAATTTCCACTTCATAGAGCTGTTATAGAAAGGAAATTATTTAAAATAAGACAGATTTGCATAGGTGACGATTGTAACTTTTTCCACATACATATAGATCAACCAGATTTATTAGGTAATACAGCATTAATGCTAGCTGTAAAACTAAAATTACATGATGAAGTTCAAGTTCTTATTGACCATGGAGCTGATCCGAAATATAGACTGAGTAATTTAATGCCTTCACCTATAGAATTCGCTATTGCTATGGAAGATAAAGCTTTATTAAAAAAATTAGTTGTCGGATATCATCAAAATCTCCACTCAAGCTGGAATGATAACATTGAAGACTTTGCTGAAACTTTGATAAGCATTCCTGATTTTTCCATAAGAATGAAGTGGGAGTGTATTTCAAAATTCATCCCATTCTTAAAAAAATTCACCCCTTCAGATGAATATTACATTGTCAAAAAAGGTAACAAACTAAAAATCGACCTTACTTTAATTGGTTGGGAGCAGTTGCGGGCAAAACGTGGCAGGGTCTCTCTTCTCTTTGACGGAGATTTCTATAGAGTTATTGCAATTGACCATGACAAAAACACATCACGCGAACTTTTCACTGACCTCAGTATCGAGCAAATTGAAAAACACACTGATGTATTTCCTATATAGGAGCTGTTAAAAAACAAAAAATTTTCAGGGGATTTGCTTTTTTCCAACTGTTCTGTACTAAAAAAGAAATCCTGGCGTGGATTAAACCAACATGAAATTATTGAAAATTTCCCATGTGATGAATATTCTGTATCTTGTTCTTTAGCTTTAACATTTAAAAAGCGTCAAGTGCTTATTGAAAAGGAGTTATCTAAAATTCAATCATTTGAAGAGTATTTTTCGATATGTCAAAAAGATTGTCATAGGAGTTTGATGTTAACTTCAAAATTAGAAAAAAATACAAATAAGCATATTAAGGCTAATCTTTGGTGTGCTGAGAACTTTCCGATAAAAATCACAGATTTGATGCCTTTGTTAGATTTGTTAGCTTCAGTAAGTCAGAAAGCTAAGAGGTTTCATGAATTTTTAAGCTCGAATCAAATGTTTTATAATATAGGATTTCCTCTTAAGGCTAAAATACCTTTGATGCTTACGGTAACAGCTTTGATTGCTTTTAAGGAACTTAGGATTGAAGGGATTGAGGACTCAGAATTTGATTTTGAAGGAAAAATTGCTTATGGAATGGTTAGTTGCTTGGAAATACCACATCAGATCAGTAGTTATGAAAGCGAATATTCTGAACAGATTATCCTTGAAGATAGTACTTTTATTGGACCAAAACTAGCACTTCTTCCAACACCACAACTTCAAAATGATTCTGAAGAAGAAAGCACAATCCCCAGCGGTCCTAAACCTTTTGCTGAAGAGTCAAGAGAAAAACTAAAACTTGTTGAATCACGGTCATTAATAATGGGCAAAGTTAAAATTTATCTTGAATCATTACCTAAATCATCCAATGATATTGACATAGTTATCTAATGTTTATGTAAAAATGAGTAAAAAATAAAATTTGTATTATCGGCATTTAGAAGATGATGATACTTTTATAATTTAATATTATAATCTAGGTTTATATCAGGAAAATGTATAAAAAATTCTTAGATGGCTAAAGTGCATTAGTTAATAATGACTTAATGTCTTAAGATTTTTTTGATTTATTAGGTTCACACATTATAATATCGAAAAGAAATCATGAAAAAATACAACATAAAGGAATCTCATAATCTTTAAAAACTTAAAAAATATTTTAAAAAATTCTAACTTCTAAAGTTAGACGCAGCGCTCTTAATATCCCTTTGACTCTTGTTAGAACAAAATAAAATATATATTTAACTACAAGTGAAGATCATAAACCTATAGATTATAAAGTAAAATTATGGCGAAAATATAAGCTTTTGAAGATTCACTTAATATAGTGTTTTGACTCAAGAGAATTTGTAGACAATTTTTTACTGTGAGATACTGTCTTATGTGAGGTTGAATGAGGAATTTGGCGATGTTAAAAAGAATAAATACGTAAATTTTTAAATTAAGTAGGGTTTATGGTTTTTAAAGAATTTGAAAGGTTTTTTAGATGCTGTTTTTTTTAGACTCGATTATTTGTTCGATTAATAAAGACTTCGCTTCGATTTGGAGGAATTTAGATTTCAATTCATTTAATTCAGAACTTAAGGATTCTAGAATTGGGTCTGCAGATTGATCATCAGGCTTGAGGAGTTCTTTGTTAAGGTTTTCTATAATTCCTTTATAGAACAGTTCAATATGAGTGTTTTTACTGAGGATTTCATTGTATTGAGCTTCAAGTCGGCGATATTTTGCTCGTTGGTTTTGAAGTTCCTTTTCGGCTTCTTCACATTTTTCAGAAGGAACATAAGGTTTTAGTGGGCTAGGGTATTTGTATGAACACAGTTTTGGTGAGGATCTAAGCTCAGCTTTTGGCTGTTCTAAGCGGATTATATTTAAAATTTCTTCATCTTCAGGTGCTAAAATCGAAGGATTTTTTTCCAAACTCGCATCTGACCTGGTAATTGACTTCTCACAAAAGTTGATAGGTTTTTCTGTAGCTTCTTCAGATTTTATTGCTATATTAACACTTATAATATTCCCTCGAGCTAGTTGATCTTGTTTTTCTCTAAGTTTTGCAAGATAGCTTCTGGACTTAGTTGCTTTTCCTGTACCTGAAACACGGCTTATTGGAGTTGGTCTTATATATCCTGGGGATCTTGATGTAGGCTTATAAAATACTTTAGACATTAAAACAAGATATGATAATATATCTTGATCCTAGAAAAGTACTCTTTTTGATTTTTTTTTTGGGTTATTATTAGAAATTAAGATAAGGAAATTACAATAGAAAAAGATATAGATTTTTTTTATAGGGGATGAAATTAAAAATAGAATATGCTTAGTGATATAAGAAATATAAGATTAGATATTTTTTATGATTTTTTTGGATTTTGAGTTTTTTTATAGAATGGTTTGAAGAAATAAAGTATAGAGAGTTTTGTAAGTATTTTAATGATGATATGGATTGAGTTATTAGATTTTAGATTTTTATAGTTTGATTGTAATTTTTATGTAAAGTACAGTTATTGTGATATTTGTGATGAGGTTGAAGGATTTGTTTGTAAGTTTGTGTGAGATTTATGAATGATGATTTTTTTTGAAGAATATATAGAAAAGAATATAGAAATTTAGTTTTTATATGATTGAAAAGAGATGGGTTTAAATTATTTAAAAACTAAATCATGCAAAGCGTTTAGTATACGTTTAATATAAGGTTCAATGTTTTTATAATACAAATTGTCGAGGAATTTCTTCGAGGAAAATTATCAGGTATTTTTTTGGAAATTGAAATACAATTTCACAATATAATACCTATTAGTTTATATTTTGAAGTAATTCGAACCTCGGCATATATGATTTTTATTATGCATCGTTAATGTAGAAATCTAGTAAAAAATTATATTATAAACTATTCCCTTATTTTCTATAATATTTTACATTATCATAATCGCAATATCATATTACAGTATNAGATTGGTTAATTTATTTAAGCTAAATTTAAATTTGTATTTAAAACTATTCCCTTATTTTCTATAATATTTTACATTATCATAATCGCAATATCATATTACAGTATCATAAACACAATAATATTTCTCATTACTATACAATTAACACAGCACAAAAACTAATAATCCCGATTTCTAATAAAATCCTCTATAGAAAATGTTCCTTCCATCAACAAAAATCAATATAAACCTAAAATCTTTCACAAACCCTACTTAAAAAAAAAAAAATCCTAGCAGTTTATCTAACCATTTACAACATCCAACTAATTTTTCATACACAAAATCGTAGTAAATCAAGCTAAAATCAATAAAAACATTGTTTCTTAAATATTTAATTTCCCATTTTTCCAGAATAAAAATGTTAATATTGCCTTTTTGTGTGAAAAATCCTCAGCTTAATCTTTACTATAAACTTAAAGCCATACCTTCAAACATTGCCTATATCATCACAACCACACAAGATTCTAATCATCAAAATCTCCTTTTTTCAAAGCCACAGCCCTTAAGCAAAAAAATTGTTTTTAAAATCTTAAAATTTTTCCTTTCATCACTATCAATTTCTATTACAAAAACATTTCCCATACATAAAACAAATAAAAGCCTGTCAAATTTCTCAATAAGAAGCCTTTATCTCATAAAATTGCTAATTTATATTCATGCCCTTTTTTACATAAAATTACTCTTCTTTGAAGTTTCCCTAAGTATCCTGAGATGATTATCTCTTATTTGCAGTGTTTATTTTATCTTTGTAGCACCTTTATTCAGTTTTCAGCCTATTTGGATTTGGTTTTTTGAGCATCTTAGTTCCTATACCAGACTATCATGATCATTCCCTAACTTTCTGGAACATTTCTTACTAAATCTCCTTTTCCAGCTACAAACTTAAGGGTTTTAGACTTAGATTTATAATTTTTCTTATCATAAAACCTAGTTAAAATCCTAGTTTTAGTTTTTCTATACCTATGACTCTTGGCCTCATTTATTGTTGCTCATCTATAGTCAAAGCTTCAGGAAGAGGAAACTAAAGAGAATTAGGTAAAAATACTTAGTTTGGGTGTTAAAAACTTGCAAAACTAGATTTTCTCACAATTATATATAGAAAAAACACTAAAATCAGTTCTTCAAGGTTTCTTATCTTTACGACCACTTTTCTATGCTACCTAGAACGCTGTATTTTTATTCAAAACCCTTTGACTATAGGTAAGATTATGAAAAAAATCCTTTTTTAGCGTTTGTGAGATTTTTTTCATAGTATTTCCCTCCATCGGAAAACCTAATTCCCATATGCAAAATTTTCCTTTTACCTCATAGACAAAAGGGTTATCCAAGATAAAAACCCTCTGATTGTTCAAGACTAATAAAATACACAAAAAATATCCACAAAACTTCTTCTCCAAACCTTTCCTACTGTTTTCTTTTTCCCAATCAAAATCCTATAAAAAAAAGGTCTTCATTCCAAAGGGTTCCAAAAGCACAAAAAAGCTACAAAACAACACTCAAGCATAAAATTAAAAGCACCAGGCAAATAAGCTAAAAAATCCTAAAAAATTAAAGGAAAATAAATCGCTGAAAAAGTGAAAAAAAGGTTTGAAAAAAGTTGAAAAACATCTTAAGGCCATAATTTTAACCTAAAGATATACAAGTTTAGGAATTAAAAATACTTATTTACGCAAAAGATCCTCAAATGTTTAATCTACCAGTTTAAAACTCTTACTAGTGATAGTAGTGCGCTAATTTGCTCAACCACTATTTTTTCCTTATGACACATAATAGTTCTTTTTACAATTTTCCCTTATAATATTGAACTTCAGTATACCTCATTTCGTTTTATTTTTTAGAGTCTTGGTCAATTGTTGATGTTAAATCTTAAGTTATATAACCTCCTTATCTTTCTTATTCATCCACATTTTTAACCCATATCTTAACTAAATCTTCTTAGTATGCCTATGCGCCACGACCACATAATATTTCAAACCTTTCCCGAATCACTATTAGTGTCTTCTTTTCAGCCTCTTCTTTTGCTTTCATCCCTTTTTCCTCATTCCTAATCATCCAAAACCCTCTTTATAACCAAAAATCAGAAGAATCAGCCTGTATACGTCAGCCAGAATTACATACTTCATATCTTATACTGACTTCCTAATTACTATTCCTCTTTTAACACAATCATTCATTCTTTCTCCCTCAGCTAGTAAATATGTAAAGGGTAAACTTTGTTAGGTAAGATCCAAATCCTAAGAGTTTTTACTGATCTAATCGCTAGTATGGACTCAAAACATCCTAGACCACAAAGAAAACTCTTTTCTGCCTTTCCTATTGGCTAGTAAAATTATTTTTCCCAGTCTTCCTAATGATAAGATTCTTTAGCTGTATTGCATAGAGAAGAGCTTAAAGCTATTAAAAGAGAATTTTTTTCTTAGATCTTTTTTCAAAGGTTATCAGAAAGTCCTAACCCATACAAGGTGTCTCAGTCCTTGAAACCCTTCAAGCCAACCAAACTTAAATACAAAATCTTTGAAAATACTCAAGAAACGTAAAAAACTAGAGATAAACACGAAAATATAAAAAAAAACTTGTAAGGTTTAGAATAAACCTAGGGTATTAGCGGGTTTAACCCGAAAAAAAAAATTTATCCTAAAGATCCGAAAAAAAAATAAAGAATCTCTAATATTTTCTTTGTCTATATATTTCGCTTACACACCAACTAATTTGATTATAAGATAGTTTAGATTATTAACCTATCATAAAAATGATACGATATTAAAAATTAATGGCTAATACTATTAAGATAATATGTTATCAGATACTCCCCCAAAAAGTCTTCCTGAGGCTTCAGTCTTCACAAATATGACATCTATTCTAAATTCGCATCAAGGATCTTGGCCACTAAGCCTAGTCCTACCTTACCCAGTATATTCACCTTTGTCTACTGAAGAAAAATTGCCAAACATTTTCGAGCCAGACCCCAAAAAAAAGTGCAAAAAAGTCACAGCCTGTCCTCACTTCCTAAGAAAACATTATGCAAAAAACATGTGCAACAACTGCTACCATAAACAAGGACGTGACAAAACTGCTTGGGAATGCGAACATACCTTACGTAAGCATTATGCTAAAGGCTTATGTCAAATGTGTTATCTAAAAAACTACAACGGCTCTAAACACATAGAAGAAGTGCAAATAAAAGACTAAGTTTTCCTTGTGTTTTATAACTAAAAAACTGTTGAATTAAGACTTATAAGTAAGTTTTTAAATATGGAATCTTTTATTTAGTACAGCTTATGGGGCTTTTTGTGAGTACATTGATGAGAGAATTTCAGATCGGGATTTTTCGAAGAGTTTTAGAGCTTTAAAGGACTCTATGCTGTTAGCGAGGAATTCTTGGGTTTGATTTTGTTTTGAGATTTCAACCATATGGGTATTGCTTTTGCATGTTTTTGTTAGTTCTGAAGTAAGATCAGCAACTTTGTTTATGAGCCACTGACGATCTTTTGCTATTGTAGGGATGTCTTTGAGGAGCTCAGGAAGGTAGGCAGGGATATCGGTCCGAGGTTTGGACTTAATAGCGAAATAGCACTTTTTAGCGTTTTCTTCAAAAATCTCAAGGTCTTTAGCTAAAAAATTACTCCTTTCACGAAGTTCTTGGTTCTCTAGTTGGAGTTCATTAATAATCCTGACCAAATCTTGTACTTCCAAGCTTTTTTCTCCGTATTCTCTTGAAAATTTCCCGTTTTCCTTAGTCAACTCATTATATTTTTTCAATATCCTCCCGATTTCTGCGTTTTTTTCATCAACCTCATCTTCAACTTTCCCTATTTTATCCTCAAACTCCTTGTATATATTTTCCTCTTTAACCTCATACGAACTAATAATTCTCCTATACTTATCTTCAACAAGAATTAACTGTTCATTATACTCATCTTCAAGTGCTTTTATATGACTTTTCAATTGTAAACATTCACTTTTCAGTATTTCCTCAGTTTTTTCTTGAGCTTTAAACTTTGTTTCATAAGTCAAAATTTTTGATTGGGCATCTTCCATCTGGTCATTAATATTGTTTATCTGAGAAATAAGCATAATTCGTTCTGAAGATAGATCTTGGATTTCTAGTTTCATTTGGGATATTAAAGATGTGTATTTGTCTTGAGATTTTTCTTGATCTTCTAAAGCTAAAAGAAGTTTTTTATTAAGTTTATCTTTTTCTGCTTGGAGGTCTTGGATTTTATATGTGGATTCTTTAGATATTATATCTTCTGATCTACGGAATTCATCGCGTATAGTTTCTAATTGACGAGAAAGGTCATGTTTAGCTTCAATGTTGCTTTTTCTTAACATTTCTTCCATACTTTTGAATTTCATACGCATTTCTGTGGCTTCTATTGTAGCTTTTGACTCGTTTTCTAGTAAATTGTTTTCGAGGTTTTTGATTTGGAAGTCTTTTGAAGTGAACTCGTTGTTTATTAGGTCGAAAAAATGAATAAAAGAGTTTTCTTTGAGATTGTATGAACTTTTTAGCTCAGAAAGTCGAGAAAATTGCATGTCTTGTGTGGCTTTTATATCAGAAATCAAAGATTCGTAGTCTGAGGTGGAGTTTAGGTTATAGTTTGGGTCTTCGTAGATAAAGGATTCTTGTTGTGATTTTTGTGTGTCGAGGCCTGTGAGGCAAGATAGAGATTGGATGATGTTGTTGATAAAAGTTAGGAGGATTGAGACAAAATTTTCGTAGTCTTGAATTAATTGGGTACTTTTTTGGATTTTTTGAAGGGTTTCCCATTTGATTGCTTCAATATTTTGTTCATATTCCGTGAGTCTAAGCTTATGAACTTTATCTATTTCGCTAAAGGTGTTGACTTGAATACTCGAGTCTTTTTTATTTACCACAGGTTTTGAATAAAGTTCCCTTTGTAGTTTTTTTAAGTTTTTTACTGGGTTAAGGTTAGCCTGATTAAAAACTTGATTTCGATTTTTTTCATACTTTTGGACTATATCTGTAGACAAAGGCATACTAAACAAGATCTCTTCTGCAAAGCCTAAGAAATTATTTAATAAATTTACTTGGTTTCTCGAATTAGTCCCTGTTTCACTCATCAAAAATATAATAAAATTGTAATAAAACTTGCAATAATGATGAACAAAGCAACTTCACCCGGAAAAAACATATTCGAAGATAAATACTTGAGATGCCAACTAAAATCAGTAAGACTTTTAGAGAAAAACCAACTCGAAAAAGCTCAAAAACAACTGGAAGGTCTACAACAAGTAAATTACAAACCGAGTATTTTCGAAGTCTTAACCCTAAACAATCTTTCCCAAGTCTACATGAAACAGAAAATGTTTAACAAAGCTATGGTCATGTTAATCAAAGCTTGGATAAAAAGTAAAGCTCAAAAAGATATAGAAAGTCAAGTTGGGACATTATTTAACCTATCAGCAGCAGCTTCAAGTTTAGGTATTCATATAGAAGCTCTTCATTATGCAATACAAGCCATGCAATTATTATATGAAAGTACAAACATAAATCTCATAGTATTGGCTTATTATAATGTTTCTGTTGAGTATATTAACCTAAATAAATATCAAGAAGCTGAACAATATTTACGTAAAGCATTAGAAGAAGCTAATGAAAATCAAATAAATGATCCGAGTTTATGTCAATTAATTATTACAGCACTTAATCATATACTTGTACGTAAAAATAAAGATTCTGATGTTCATATTGAAAAAGTTAAAAAAACAACTGTGATGACTTATAGGAAAAAATCTTTGAAAAAAAATTTTTCTAATAGCGAACTTACTTCGGCTACTATGGCTAAGCCGAAAAAAATTGAAAAAGTTCTGAGACCGCTGAAGAAACGTAATGAGTCGAATTCAAGTTCTAGGAATATTAACACGTCGAGGAAAAAAACGGATAAAGAGTCAAATACTTCGTCGACAGAGTCTATTAAAGATACGTCACAGTTGTTGAGACAGTCGTTGAGTAGTTCAAAATCTTTGAGGAAAGTTATTAATTCTGAGAAAAGTTCCCATCAATCTACACCTTTAAGTAGCAATAGTAGTGTTATTGGCCATCTACCTGGAGATGAGTTTGGAAATCGTATACAAACTATAGGTGATCATATAAACACTATAGAAAAAAAACTCAATGACTTTGTCGAACTTTGCCGACCTCTAAAAATTTTGACTGAAGACCCTGATGAACAATTAGATTCACATAGAATTATTGGGTGTAATGTTGCAGCGATAATCATATTACAAAAAAAGGCTAGAAAAAGATTTTATATGAAAACAATCGCTGCTATAAAAATACAAAGGGCTTTTCGAAAGTACCGAAATGAAAAACAATTAAGATCATTATTGAAATTCAAAGACAATCCTTTGTTTAAACAGCCAGCAATGTCAGCGAAAAGTAATTTCTCTTTAACAAGTCCTCACAAAAAATTTTAATAATTTATAAGCTTTTCCAAAAGAAGAAAATTTTGGTATGTCAATTTTATATAAAGATAATTTATTATAAACCCAACCATCTCATCAACTTTTCTCAATCCTCTTCATAAAAAAAAAACCACATATAAAAATCTATTACCTAAACTTAAACAGCTTCTTGATTCCTAGCTTCAGGATCTTCTCTATCATCAGCCAAGCTTTTTTCAAGTACTTCATCAGGTATCGCTTTAATAATCACAGCTTCTTTTTCTTGTATCGATGCCCTTCTCTTCTGAAGTTTCTCATCAGCAGGTAAAAGATTAGGTTGACTTCTAACCCTTCCTATCGCACTAGTACTCGGTGCAGGTATTTTAACTTTTTCTAAATCCCATATATCAGCCGCATATTCATTAATTGTCCTATCACTAGAAAACTTCCCCATACTCAAAGCTCCAGTAATCGACATTTTAAGCCATTCATCTTGGTTCTTATAAAGCCTATCAGCTTTTTCTTGTGCTTCTAAATATGGGTAAAAGTCATGTTTAACAATATAAACATCATTATTCTCCAAAGTATCAATAAGTGAACATAACTCTCTTGGATTACCGATATTCCCATTTCTTATATAATCAAAGCATTTTCTTAATCTTGACCCAGCTTGTTCTCTACGTTGCCTAATCCCATCAACTTCTTCAATTTGAGCTCCGAAAATAATTATATTATCTCGACCTATTTCTTCAACTATTTCAACATTAGCCCCATCCATTGTCCCTATAATAACAGCACCATTCATAACGAATTTCATATTGCTAGTCCCTGAAGCTTCAGTTCCAGCTGTAGATATTTGTTGAGAAAGGTCTGTTCCTGGGATTATAATCTGAGCATTTGATACACAATAATTAGGTAAAAAAACAACTTTCATTAAATCACCGATTTCTGGGTCTTTATTTACTACATCTCCTATTGATGTGATAAGTTTAATAATTTTTTTTGCAGCGATATACCCTGGAGCTGCTTTACCACCAACCATAAATACCCTTTTAACCATGTTTTGTCTTTGAGCTGGGGACATTTCTTTTAATGATATATACCTGTAGATCATGTATAAGGCAAATAGATGCTGACGTTTGTATTCGTGGATACGTTTGACTTGAACATCGAAAAGTGCTTCTGTTGACACTTCAATTCCACATTCTTTTTTAATCCATTTTGCCAGTCTTTCTTTATTTTCCCTTTTAACTCTAGCGAAATGCTCTTTGAAATCAGTGTTTTCGACCATAGGCAGCAGTTCTTTAAGTTTATCTAAATCGGTTAACCAGGCATAAGATCCTAATGATGCTGTCCATAACTTGCTAAGTCCAGGATTTGAACAGTGAATCCATCTTCTTGGTGTTACTCCATTAGTCTTATTCCTAATCTTCCCTTCAAAATAATGATTATAATGAGGAAACAGTTTATCTTTAACTAATCCTGTATGGATTTCAGCAACACCATTTACAGCATGTGAAGCTACCATACATAAATTCGCCATTTTTATCATTTTAGGATTTGATTCTTCAACTAAAGACATACATCCCATAAAATAATCTCTTTGTGGATGATTATGGAATTTCTTATACACTTGTTCCATAAAAATATGATTAATCAAATAAATAATCTCTAAATGTCTTGGTAAAAGTCTTCCTAATAAATCAACTCCCCATTTTTCTAAAGCTTCAGGCATTACAGTATGGTTTGTATATGAAAATATTTTATAAGCGATATTCCAAGCTTTTTGCCATGGGACTCTATAATTGTCTACTAAAATCCTCAATAATTCAGGTATTGAAATACTAGGATGAGTATCATTTAATTGTATCGCTACTTTTGATGGAAGTTCATCCCAAGTTCTATCTTTTTTTAAAAACCTTCTAATAACATCTTGTATTGTAGCTGAACAAAAGAAATACTGCTGTTTAAGCCTTAACTCTTTACCACTTGTAGTTGAATCATTTGGGTATAAAACAGAAGTTATATATTCAGCTCTTTGTCTTGCTTCTATAGCTTTAAAATAATCTCCTTGATTAAAACTTTGGAAATCAAATTCATTTGTAGGTCGAGCTTTCCATAAACGAAGATTTATTGTATTAAAAGTATCAAAACCAGGAATAGGTGAGTCATAAGCTACAGCTTTAACAGTTTCATCTGGATGCCAAGTGCAGAATTCTTGACCATTTTCATGTTTTTTTTCAACCCAGCCACCAAAGTGTATGTCATAAGCAACATCAGTACGTTCGATTTCCCATGGATTCATTTGAGCAAGCCAATAATCAGGCATTTCAACTTGATACCCTTTGATAATTTTTTGACGGAAAATCCCATAGTCATATCTTATACCATAACCCCAAGCTGGGTAGTCTAAAGTTGCTAATGAGTCTAAAAAACAAGCTGCTAGTCGACCTAAACCCCCATTTCCTAATCCTGGGTCTACTTCTTCTTCATAAAGTTCTTCGAGTTTATAGCCGAGTTCTTCAAGAGCTTCACGATAGCGACTTTCAAGATTGAGGTTTACTAAAGCATTTTGCATTGATCGACCCATGAGGAATTCTAGAGACATGTAGTAAACACGTTTATAGTCTTCGGCAGTGAAAAGTTGCTGGGAGTCATTCCAGCTTTCAATCAGCCGGTCACGAATAGATAAGGCTGCAGCACGGTAGCAAGCGTTTTTATCGAAATTGAATCTTGTACGTGCTAGGGTGTATTCTACATGAGATACTATTGAGCTTTGGATTGTTGGGATCTCAGAATCGATATACTCAGCCATTAGTTCCCATAGTTTTTGGTTGGTAGACTCTTCTCTAACAGTCGGGTTGAACTCAGGCCTAAACTGCTTTTGTGCGGTTAAGTCCGTTCGAGATCTTCTCCCTTCAGTAGATCCTAGAAATGTACCTGAACTGGTAGATATCATTATATCCATCCATTCCTTATGAAATCAAACCTAACAACAATCAGTATTATCAAAGCACTAGCTTTGATTTTTAGAATTTTTAGTGGATATATAAATGTTTTTACTGCTTAAGTTCTTTTTAGGACTTATTATAGTGAGAATAATTTTAGGAATACAAACTTTCTGGCCTACTACTGAAATCGGGTATCTTTCAAAATTTTATCTTTATGATCAAGATACAAAAGAAACATCTTTAAGGCTTATCCCTGAACTAATAAATTTCTTTACAGCTTTTGGGCTTTTTATATCCTACTTTCTTCAAGGATATCTAAAAAAGCTCACAATCCTCATATTCTGCTTATTTATTCTAAGTAATTCTATGCTAATATTGTTGTATATAAACAACAGAATATTATTTACCTTTTTCTTTAGTTTCAGTACAGGATTTTGCAATGGGATATCATTAATGATGATACCTTTTATGAGCTTATCAAATAACAAAAACCAAGAAAGCCTAATAAAAGTATCATTTCTAGCAAGACTTATATCATTATCTGGGATTATTGGCTTGCTGAGCATATTCATTTCCTATTTTTTAATTTTTGTATCAGTAAACGACCATAATATGATAGGTAAATATTATAACGATGGAAATGTGTCTTATTTTACCCAAGCTATAACTGGCTTTTCTATTGTTTCTCTTATTTTAGGCCTTATTGGGATTTATCTACTTTCCAACAAAAGCATTTTACCTCTGAATGACTTAAAAACTAATCTTATTACCCCTAAAACTACAGAAAATCAAAAAACTAAACAAAATCAGGGAAAAAACTACAAAACCTTTGTTTTTTCCAAGGAACATCATGAAAATATTATCAACAAAAATGATTTTTTGAATAAAAAAGATATGACTATAGATGAAAACACAAAACAATCTACCCACAAGTTAGAAATATGTTGTATTTTTAGGATAATCGAAATTTGGTATGCGATTTTGTTGTATTTTTTAATATCTCTACAGGGTTTTTGTTATGACCGAGGATATTATGAGCTTTCCGACAATGAAAATTATCTGATTTTTAAAACTCTTATTCAAATTATTGGACTTTGTGCAGCTGGTTTAATGTTTGACATTTTTAACCCTAGAATAATATCTTTTATTTGGATATCAGGACTTGTTTTACATGCGATTATTGCTTTGTTTTGTGATGATTTATATTTATGTTCATTTTTTTATATGTTTTTTGTTATAAGTGGTTATGTTCTTATATGTAGGATTTTATTTGAAATTTTTCCTAAGAATTATGAGGCTACTTTTTCAGTTTCAGCTATTGGGTCTTTGATTGCTAATTTTATTAGTTTTTTTATTTGGTATGAAGGTATTATATTAGATACATATTACAAGTTTGGAGTTTCTATAATATCTTTGTTTGTTAGTTTTATTATGGTTTATGTTTTAACAAATTTGAAAAAGGTGTATGTGATTGAAACATGTTGTGATGAATGGATTTTAGGTAAAGAAAACATACAATAATAGAAGAGTTAGGTATAAAAGGTAGATAATAGACTTTTTTTATAATTTTGTGTGTGGTAATATTGATGGGTTTAGGATATTTGTGAGGTTTTTAAGGTTATAATTATGGGATTTGTTAGGGATAGATGATGTGTTTGAATAATATTTGGTGTTGTTTTGGTATAAGTACATAAATCATAATATTTTTATAAATAAATGTCAAACTATTATATTTATAATGCATATACTAAATATTAGATCATAAAAACTTTTTTGTATTTAAAGATCTCTGTTTCTATTAATAGTTTTCTAGTAGCATTTGCATTATCAACCTGCAATACAGATAAAATATAGCTTTTTATAGCATTACTACATCAAAATATTTAGTCTTAGTAAACCTTATAAAATTTATGAATACCAAGGGAGATTTTCATATCATTCAAGCCAAGCTTCCCCAATACTCGATAAAATAAAAAAAAATTACCTTAAATCATCATATAAATCCTTAGTAAAAAATTAAACCTCTCTATCATCTTCCTAATAAATCCATAAACAACTATCATCCTATTGCTATCAATAATTCCCATTCCAAATCCCTGCCTATCCAAATCCTAAACATCATCAAATTCCCTAACCTTAAAATCCTATCACCCCTACCTAAAATCTCTTCCCAAACTCCATAAAAACTATTCCTTTTCACTTATCACTAAACTTCATCATCAATAAAATCCTAAACAAGCCTTAAAAAACCCCAAAAAATATATGCAAATCATATAAAAAAACTACCTTAAAAAATCATCATCCATAAACACCAACAAAAGCTTTTCATAAAAAATAATATTTCACAACATTAAAACCTTCATCTTCTAAAACTTTTACCAAATAAATCTCTTATTCTAAATCCTCCTAAAGGTATTTTTTCATATCCTAGGCCAGTAATATCCTCAGCGTAACAATATCCACTAATAAAATATGTCGTCAAAGCTTCTAATACTAATCATAGCTTTCGAGGTATCACTAAGTCAATTCTCTCATAGTTTCAGCTATAGTAGAGGTAGTTGTATGGCTGATGCCTTATCAAGTTTTCAATCAAAAGACACTCATTCAAAGACCGACTTATGCGATGACGATGATGATTCAAATAATGCTAATACACTAAACTCAACTTTATTAATCAGCACTACATCTCTTAGAGAACTTTTAGATTCTAATGTTCCTGTGACTCTTATTGATGCTAGCTACAATATTCCAGGCATCGAAGGGGATGTTATAGGAGAGCATTTTTTAAAAAGAATTCCTGGGGCGAAACTTTTTGAAGCTGATGTTATTGCTGATAGGTCAACTGGCTATCCACATATGATGCCAAGTGAAGAGGTATTTCGCATGTATATGAAAAAGCTACGTATAAAAAACGATGACAACTTAATTGTAGTCTACGATCGTATTGGCATGATAACTTCCCCTCGAGTCTGGTTCACATTCAAAATCTTTGGAAAAAACAACGTCAAAGTTCTTGATGGCGGGCTTCCAAAATGGTTAGCTGAAGATCATCCAATAGAATCAGGAAAGTATCAAATATATCAAAATGAAGAGAATGAAAAAGATGAGGATTATATATACAAATCAGACAAGAGCAAAGTTTTGTCTTTAGAAGAAGTACAGAAAATTTCTGATGAAATCGTTAAGAACCAAAATTCTAATTGGCAGATTTTAGATGCTAGAACTGCAGATAGACATAGAGGAATAGCCCCAGAACCTCGTGTAGGTTTAAGAAGTGGTAAGATTCCAGGGTCGATTAATACATTTTTCATGAAACTGTTTAGAGAAAATAGAACACTTAAATCACCTAAACAGTTAAGAAAAATATATGAAGAGTCAGGGGTGAACTTTGAAGACAATGTTGGGGTTGTTAACTATTGTGGCTCAGGGATGACTGCATGCATTAATATATTTGCATTGGCGGTTTTGGGAAAGGATAATGCATATTTATATGATGGATCATGGTTAGAATGGGGAGAGGTTATTAAGGTTTAATAGTATGGATATGAGAATTATGAGTAAAATTTTTAGATTTTTTGGGGAAGTTCGGTTTGGTAGGATGCATTTTTTATGGTTTTAAGTTTTTTATGAGGGTTTTAGTGAGATGTGCATGTATGATATAAAGGCGATACAAATGGAAATGAGAAGGGTAGGATTTTTATATATTAATTGGAAATTATTATGAATTATAGTTTATGATATTATTTTTTAGGTTTATTTAGTGGAATTTGAAGGATTTTAGAATAATTTCTAATAAATCAGATTTTAGGATATTTGATTTTTAGAAAATGGTTATTGAGATTTGAGTATTCTTATAAACTAATTCATCATATTAGAACTTTAGTGATTTTTATATATATAATATTGAAGATAGTAGTTTAATCTCCATTTATTCACTATTTTTATTTAAAATATACAAAGATCTTAAATTTGAATTGAAATTTATTATAAAATACTTAACCAAATCTCTTTTATCAGTAATATTCTGATAATCATAGCAATTTCTTCTATTTTCAAATTATATAAATTATCTTCATATTCCCCTGAGCAACCCTATCTTCATAAAAAACAAAAACCAGCTTTGCATATTCAAAAAAATCATAAAAACCAAAATTATCCTGTTATTTTTTACATCCTATAAAACCCTTACTAATTCTATCTCTAAAACAACAATTTTCCCATTATAATTTCCCTAAAATCACATACCCACTCTGATTTTTATAAAATATATCAAAGCCTTAAATTTTCATCAGGATATTTTTTTTAATTTTCCAATGTATTATCAAATAGCCATAACAAGAAAATTACTATACACATCACAAACCATACACCGGGACTAACTCTAAATTCTCATCTAAAACAAAGTATCAGAAACTTACAAAAAAATTTTCAATCCAATTTACCAGAAAAAAAAATCCTCCTTATCAAGTCTCTCAGACCCAAAAATAAAATCTATACATACTCCCATCCTATAATCATATCAAAAAAAACACTCAAAATCCTCTAATAAACCAATAAAATCATCATATCCTACCCCAAGACTTACAAAACCCTACCTCCCACAACCTAAAAACTCACAAATAATATCCTGATCCCACAACAATAAATAATCAAATCTCAATTATTATCTAACTTTTATATTTTTTCCCTTCTGAAACGTGTTTTTTGAAATTTCTGATATCCAAGCGAAAAACTTTAAAAATTTGTCTAATAAAAAAACTGATAACATAACATAGACCGATAAGCTTTGGGTCTTTATATTCTTATCTTCTTGTCTTCAATTAAGTTGACTATAATAAAATCTCATACTAATTATAGTAAATGACTTTTCCACAATTAACCTAGACCATTTATAATATATAATGTCTGGTGAGAAACTAGAACTTGCAGTCCATACTCTGTGTCCCTACTCACAACGAGCTTTATACGTTGCAGCTTTCAAAGGTCTACAATTCGATTTAATTGAAGTCGATCTGGCAAATCCTAGTGAATGGTTTTTAGATCTCAATCCCCTATGTGAAGCCCCAGCATTGAAAGTTACAAGGAATGGACAAGTATTCAAACTAACAGAGTCTTTAAATGTAAGTGAGTATCTAAATTCTTTCCCAGGAAGGTCATTATACCCAATATGGCATGGTAAAATCGACCCTCTTGAAAAAGGTATCGTCGACGTTTTTATCAAAAACCAGCTAGGCACAGCTGGATCATATCTTTACAATTTTTTCTATTGCACTGAAGTAACAGCCGAACAAACCCAAGAATTCAAAAATTATCTTAACACCCTAAACACCATGACTGAAAACGGGAATTATTTCCTCCACAAGACTTTAGGCCGTAATGAAATGACTATGGCTGATGCAATGATATACCCAATAATCGAACGTTATATGGCATATAAAGATTTTTATCAAGGGCTCTTTGAACCATATACAGGTCTTCTATCATGGTATAACCGTATGAGCGCAGAACCATGGATCCAAACATATAAAGCTCCAATAAACCGTTTACAGAAAATTTATCATATAAGAAGAGAACCTGGAGATTATCGTCCTTTAACACTTCCTTCATCACTTTATGATTAATATTAGGTTTGTTATTAAAAATAGTTTTATTTTTAAAATCTTAATTAAGTTCATGAGAATCCCCTAAAGAAAGACGATATGGCGAATTTGAATATGATCCTCGTTGTCGTGTTGGAGTTCTAGTTTCAGATTTTGTCCTTGTAGTAACTTTTGGGCTTATATCGATATTTCTGTTTATTTGTGGGGTAAATGTACATTGGGTCATTTCTTGGATTTCTTGATTTTTTTTTGCATGATATGAGAGAAGACGCTTTTCTTCTTGGCTTCTAAGAGCTTTTGTGTAGATGTCGACTTGATTTTTTTTGGCGATTTTTAAAGACTTGCGATCGAGAGATGGGGAAAAAGTGCAGAATTCATCTAGACGGTCGAGGCTTGGGATGTAATGCGAGACTTTACGTTCTTCAGCTTTTATTAAAGGCTGGATGTAGTTTCTTTCAAGAAATTTCGATAACGATAAAGGTGTTTTAGGCTGCTCTTCGGTTATAGGTTCTGGAATTGTCAGGGAGGATTTTTTAGCCCGTCGGATATCTTTGCCTTCTTTTTTGGCTTCTTTGACTATTTTTTCGGAGAGGAGGTTGAGTTTTGGCTTGAAAGGATGCCCTTCTTCGAAAATTGCTTTGACTTTTTTTTCTTTGTTTTGAGCGATTTCTTTTGCCCTGTAGTAGAGACTTGTAAAGGTTTTTGCTTTGGAGGACTTTTTGGAATTAGAGTTTTTTGGACGAGCTGTTAATATTTCAGCCAGCTCTAGAGCTGGCTCTTTAGGTTTCTCGGGAGTATAAGCAAATGTGTCTAAGGGTTTTTGTTTTGAGTGAGGGATTGGGGATATGTTACCAGTGTGAAGTGGACTTTTACTTATAGGTTTTGTGATGCTTATAGGAAGTTTAGTTTTTCCACCCATTATTAAATTTGGTGTATAAAAGAATATAGGAAGGGAGTAGGATTTAAGTTAGTTAGGAGGAAGATGGATATGATTAGAAGGTTGGCTAAATTTATTAGTTTAGTGATGATGAATTTTTGGTTTTTTAGTTTATTAAGGGTGTTGATATATTTTTTGATGATGAGATGGTTAATATTTTGTGTATTTTTTTGGTAAATATAAATAAATATATAAACCTTCATCACATATATTATGAGATCTACTAAATATATAATTATTATAAATTCTATAATTTATAAAAAACAATCTTTATACTACTAAACCTCTTCAATTTCTACATATGCTTTATAAACATTTTAAAATAATCTCCAGCTAGAATCCTAAACTTTTTTTTCACAAACAAGCCAATTACCAAAGCATCTCTATCTCATAATATTTCTTAAACCTTCTTATAAAAAAGTTCTCCCATTATCAATAATATCTAAATCTCATAAAAAACCTGAAACAATTTAATATCAACCTAACTAATATCTTTTTCCATATTTAATATAATATCTTATAACTTCATCACTATGCCCTCTCTCAAATCTTAAAAGCCAAACCATCAAATTTCTAAAAAATCATCACCTCCAAAAAAGCCAAAATCATCTGCACAACCCAAACTTATAAAAACTTCAATTATGCCAGCTTTAAAAAATCCCAATCATAATTTCATTAGATATTCAAAAGTAAATCAAGTAAATATGGTTTATATAAAATTTATTATGGGTAATCATTGTTCTTGTGTTTACAATAGCACAGCAGATGGTAAACTTCAAGAAATAGAAGAAATTAAAAGAGAAAGGATAAGAATATCTTATGATCCTGTAGATT
This sequence comes from Stentor coeruleus, assembly GCA_001970955.1. Lineage (NCBI taxonomy): Eukaryota > Ciliophora > Heterotrichea > Heterotrichida > Stentoridae > Stentor > Stentor coeruleus. The sequence continues at coordinate 33,955 of MPUH01000408.1, forward strand.
TTGAAAATATGTCTATTTGCAGCTACTCTATGCCAACTAATAGTACTTTATCAAGTGAATTAATATTAAAAGTAGTAGCTCGGCAGTTTCTTGCGATGAAGTATTTGAAAATCATCAGAATTTTTTATAGCTTTAAATTACCTTGTACTGTTATTTATGAGCCCCCGCCTACAGCTGAAGAAATTGTGATTATAGAAAGGAGGATTCCGATGATGAAAAATTCTTGTAAGAAGAAAAAAGATTTTACAATGATGCCGACAGTAAAAATGCAGGATGGATCTTTTTATGAGGGACAGTGGGATTTAGTTAGTGAGCAGCCAGAAGGATTTGGCACAATGGTGCATAGTGATCAGTCTAAATATATAGGATTTTTTAAGCACGGGCGTAAATACGGTAAAGGCCGTTTACTAAAAATTGATGGGGAATTATATGAAGGAGATTTCAAAAATGACCTCTTCAATGGCCAAGGTATTCTCATCAAGCCTTGCAACTTATACCCTGACACTCTTCTCCAAGATCAGAACTTTTTCTTATCAAACCATGAAAAAACCCTTTTTCTAAATTACTCAGAAGCTATAAAACCTATAATATACTATCGTCATAAATCTAAACATAAATCAAAAGAAAATAAACATAAAGATCAAAGTGAAGGGGCAATAGAATGGCAAGGTTCTATTATACACTCAGGGAATTACTATAAAGGTACAAAAAATGGTAATGGGAAAACATATTTTAATGATGGAAGCTATTATGATGGAGAGTTTTCAATAAATATGATGGAAGGACAAGGAAATTTTGTATGGGCTGATGGGAAAAGATATATTGGTTTTTGGAAAGCTGGGAAATTACATGGAGAAGGAGTTTATTCATGGCCTGATGGAAGAGAATATAGAGGATGTTATGCTAATGGGTATAGGGATGGATATGGAATATTTAAATGGCCTGATGGAAAAGAGTATGTTGGTGAGTGGAATAAAGGGTATATGCATGGGCTTGGGACATTTACAGCAGTGGATAAAAAAAATAATAAGACTTGTGTTAAAGCAATATGGGAAAAAGGTAAAAAAGTTAAACTGATTGGTTAGAAAATAAATAGATAATTATGGAATATTATGTTTAGAAACGATTTTTAGGTTAAAAAAATATAAATTAAAGAAAAGAGAGTTTTTTGATATGAGTAATATAGATATTAAAAGGGAAAAATATTTATAACACAAGACATAACACGTTAACCTTTATTTAAATATACTTTTACTTATTTTCACAACCCTACTTGATTCTTGATCTTTAGAAATCGATCTTTCGCTTACTCCACTCATTTCTGTATTATCAAAATTTATCCTCCGCCTTAAACGTTTTGAATCCATATCCCCTGTCATAAGCTCAGTCTTCAACGAATTTAAATTTTTTTCTAAAGTACCCAAAGCTATTAAGATCTTAGAAGCTTTATCCGGACTAATATATATGCCAATTTCTTTTGACTCAACAAAAAACTCTTTTAATTCATCGAGTTTCTCAACAAATTTCTCTTTAGGCGCTTTATCTCTACTCTGTTTATCCCAAATATCAGTTTCAATAATATGTTTTTTTAATTCACTAAACCACAATCGTATCAAACATTCGCAACGTATAGAAAAAAAACATAACAAACTAGGTTCATTAAAAGATGATTTCCAATGACTATAATAAATTGTCCATATTTCAGCAAAACCTTCAGGAATTGGAAGAGATACAAGTAATGATATAAGCCAAGTCGATTCACAGTTTTTAATCAAATTCAAAGACTCAACTTTTTTTATAACTAATTCTGTGTTAAAAGCATAAGGATATTTTTTACCTAAATCACTTAATCTTTCACATAAAACTCCAGGCCAACTTAATTCAGCACATTCATTTATTATTGGGATAAAAGTTGATTTCATACTATTTATAACCTCCCTTTTATCCATTTGTGTATAATTGTATATATAATCCAATATCTCAAATTGGGATATATACAAGTTATATTTTTTACAATAATTCTCAAACATATCATTAACCTGTATGAGTTCTATATCTAAAGAAGAGATTTTGCTTTGATTAACCCCCATAGATCTTAAGACTTGTTTTATATTATTTTGGATTCTTGCGAGGTTTTTTTTAGCTTTAAGGTTTTCACGTTCTTGATCGAAAATTTTTTTTTCTTCGCTTGTCCCAGTAAAAGTTTCAATGTGTTTTTCTAAACAAAAACTACAGGTTTCTAAGTATTTTATTCGATCTTCTATTAGGATATCAGAATTTTTTGCAGAAGCTAATTTGTCGAATTCTTTGTAACTGTTGATGTAATCATTCATTTTTAAACAGTATTTGGCTAAGAGTTCTGAGTCTCCAAGGCTGTTGTTTTTAAGACTTTCTTCTATGAATGTTTTTATAAAAGGTGAGTCGATTTGGAGTATTTCTGTTGTTAGGTTGCATTCAAGAAGCCATTGAAATAATATTCGGTGGATGTTTTTGTCTTGGTGTCTACAGAATTCATTTACAATTTCGTCTTTTATTTCATAAAGCATTTCATTTGGGATTTTTTCGAACCAGATACAACTTGGAACACCTTGGATGCTATCTTTGAGGTCGCTTAAGATCCTTGTTAAAAGTTCATAGCATTCATTTATTTCTTCTTTACCGTCTTGACCTTTGATTTCATTGATATCGATAGATTTTTGTATGCAGATACAGATTATCCATCTGTAGCATCGAAGTTGTTTTAGGTCGTATAGAACTTTTCCTAGCCCTACAGATGCAGCATTGTGTATTAGGTGTTTTAATGCTTCTTCTATCAACTCATCCCTATTACTAGTCGTATCCGTAGACAACGCTTTATAAAGACATTCTCTAGCAATATAAATTTCTGAGTCCACCGAATTGAAAAAACTTGAACACTTACCAGTCAAATCCTTCAAAGTTTCCATCAAATTCGGACGTTTTTGCCTAGCCGATCTTGGGTTCCTTAAAGTTAAAATATAAGCTTCAATAAGTGCTTTAGCCAAATTATGTCCTTGAGGTGTTGATACAAATTTCCTATAACTAATATTCATAAGTAATTCCTTATCTTCATCTATCAACTCATTTACAACTCTTCTAAAACTAAAATCCTGAGAAATCAAACTAAGTAATTCTAAAGCATCTTCATTTCTCTTAGTAAATTCTACAAGGTTATAAACAGAACTACCATTTTTCTTAGTACTTTCTGTATATTCACGACAAACAAAAAATCTAAATTTTTCCAATCTTGTTTTAACTTCAAGTAACTGTGCGGGTTGAAACTGTTCAATTTGATTCTGTAAATCTCCTTCTGAAAAACTAAGATTTTCTTCCCATACAGGTCTTAATATTCTTGATAAATAAACATACAAAGCTTTATGATCAGCTAAGCACATCATTGGGTCATCAAGTTTTAATGAATGTAAACTATTGTCGATGTTTTTATAATTTCCAAGTTCTTTGAAATAATGTTTAGCTTTTTGATATTCACTTTCAGGTACTGGGCTTATAATTGTTTCTTGTCCATTGATAATAACAACAGGGCCAATGAGCATAGTTAAAAGTAATATACAAGTATGTAAAATGCCGAAACTCTGACTGAATTCAGCGATTTTCCCTTTGTCATCAGATGTGACTAAAATCTGATATAAAAGGTCAATAGGTCGGATTTCAGTAAATTCAAGTAACTGCCTTGATGTGAGGATTAAAAGGTCGCTTGGTGGTCTATAAAGAACATTACTAAGGTTTGGTAAGCATTCATAACTTAAACACCCACTAGAACAGTCTAAATTCCTAGTTGGGTTTTTATATCTAAATTCGCTTCTTGGGGTATAATTGCATAATTGAGAAATAGCACTATTAAGTTTTTGATAAGCTTTAACTTCTTGAATATGTTGAATACCAGTATCTGCAAGTTCTGCAAAACAAGTAACAGTTTCTTCATACTCGTTACTAGCTCTGTTTAATTCAGTTTGTAAAAGAGCGATTCTAGACATAGATCTTGATATACATAAAAACCTTGAAGATCGATCGCTTTGTTCTAGTAATACAAAATTACCAGTTTCTGTCATAAAACATTTTTCAAAACTTGTTGGTTTATCTGATGTATTCCCAAGAACACATGGGCTTAAATCTAACCCTTCTGAAAACTTTACTGCAGCTGGGGGGAATTTTATATATAAAGTAAAGTCTTCAATTGGTTTAAAATCTTGCATTTGGTCTTGGGAATAACTATATATCATCAGTTCGATAATAACAAAAAATACACGAATACCATTTTTTGTAACAGCTAAAAGATGATAATCAGTTGTTAAAGTTTTAGATAAAGCTTCTATATGTACTATTTCTAAACGATCTGGATGTAAGCTATACATACGTTGGTTAAGTTCTTTAAGCCTTTTGAGCATTTGTGATGATGTTATTTTACAGATCCTTTTGCTTGTTTTTTCATTAATGCCTAGGTCATAAGCTTCAATTCTATATTTGCCTAATGAGGATTTTATTAACGCATAAAGGATATTGCGAGAATTGTCAACTGTTAATTGAGTAACAGTTTGAGAACTGAGATTTTTCATGAACTTAGGAACGAATATCGAAAAAAATCCTCCAGAGATTTCACAACGTTTATATCTTTTTGTCGATGTGAACCAAGATGAGTTTGAATATTTCAATTCACTTATACTCCCATCTGCCCCACCCATGATCACCCTTCCATCTTTTAACACAGTCACAGATTGGATAGGAATTTCATCAGTAATTGCTTTGACATCAGCTTCAATAAGTCTAAATTCTGGATCGAGACTGACTCCAACAAAATTGATTTGGTTTTTTGTGACAATTAATAACATAAACCTAACTCTGTTTGTAAACAAGTCACTGTTTTTTGGTACTAAGCTTACATTAACTACCATATCTTCCGCCACTGGGTATTGGGTATAAGCATTGCTATTAGAGTAATCCCAGAAATAGATTATATTATCATATGAATACCAAACTCTATAAATTTCTGGTAGGATTCCACTAAGAACTGAATGATCACCTGAGTTCTGGTAGATGCTTAGAAGGTTTTCTGGGATTTCATAGGCTCTTTTTTTGTAAAAGTCTTGGAAACCTTGCTGGTATCGTTCTTCAGCTTGGCCACGTTCATAGAAATTCTTAAGATCAAGATGCTGTTCTTCAAGAGCCATGTATGTTTCAAGAGTTTGTGATCCTGATATTCCGCTTTTTAAACGGGTGAGTTCTTCTGTGAGGATTTTTTTGGTAGAAGGTGGAGGTATGGACATTTTTGATGTTGGGGGGATGGAAATTTTGTTAGGTGGAATAGAGGGTTTTTTGTTGGGATCTATATTCATTTTTTATAAATTTGCCAAATTCTTAGAAATTTGAATTTTAGAGGGAGATGGAATATATAGTGTGGATTTAGAGTGGTGTGGGGGAAATGCTGTGCTAAGATTTTGAGGGTAAGGGGTATGGTAGAATAGACTGTTTTGGTAAGATTTAAGAGTTTTTGATGATTTGTATATAGTGATTTTTTCAATAACAATAATATAAAATCAATAAAATTACCCTAACACAAAATTATTTTCCCATTCAACACATCAAGTCTATAAAACTCTTATTCATCACATAAGGTCAAACTACACCATAAAAACCAAATCCACCCCAAAACCAAAAATTCTAATAAAAAATCTATAAAACACAAAAACTCTCCATCTATCATTCCTAACCTTCTACCAACCATTATCTAACTTCTAACACCCTAACACCCACATCCCAATCCTTATATCCAAAAACCCAATAAATCCTCACAAAATCTTATATCCATAAGCCTTATAATTTCATTTCTAACCTCCAAAAATTCCTGATCCAATCTAATTGTCCACATCTTAACCCTCCATAATCTTACAAAATTATGCTTACAAATTAATCATCAGCTTCACTTATCTCATGCAAGCCATTATTTCGATTTTTGCATTTGTTTTTAAGCAGACCAACCTCAGGTGCAGCATATACCGAAAGGTCAATATCAAGTTTATTAACATTAGTCAAGCTTTTTGAACTATCAGGAGTGCTAGCTTTTGAATACTCTTTCATCGAATACGACTTATAGCTTTTGCTTGAGTAATCAGAAAATAATAAGCTTTCTGTATCTAAAGTTTCAACAGTTGCTTTTATCATAGCGAACTCATCAATTCCAAGCTCTTCTAAGGTTTGTGTTTCCACAAGTTCGATAGTTTTATAATAAACTTTCATGAGCTTACCTGTTTTTTCTTTTACATATTCTTTTAATTGCTCGATTGTCATCTTTGGGTTTAGCTTTACATAGACTACTTCTTTATCGGTATAGACAGTCAAGTGACCTTTTCTTCTAACTGGAGCTCCGTAGCTTCCGGGTAGAGGCTGGATTGGAAGATTTTTTATTACTATTGTGCTGCTTGGCTTTCCTCCCATATGTAATATATATAATTTATTTGTCTAATATGAAATGAATAAGGGAAGCTGACTTGGTTTTGAAGGATTATATTGAAGAAGGTGTAAGGATTGGCATAAAAGGATAAGGATTATACAGATATTTGGGTTTTGGTTGAAGTGGTAAATTGGGATTGGATAAGGAATATTTGTTGAGATATGAAGTGGAGGGCTTTTTAGGATAAAGTTTTGGTATAAAGGAGATTTGGATCGGGCTGATATGAAAAGGAAGATATAGGTTGATTAATGATAATATTGAAAATGGGATTATATTATATGCTATAGTTTATAAAGGTTTGGAGGTTTTAATACAATAAAGTGTCTATATGATAGAAATAAATTTATGTAAAAATGATATATTTGATTTTTTATATGATAAAACTAGTAAGAAATACTATGATAAGGAAAGAGTCAAAAGGGATTTATTTAGAAATCAACTTTTTATAAGAATAAAAGTTGAGGACTTTTTATTATTAAACAGCAAACAATTATATATAGGGAATTGAAAATAAATTACTACACTAAGTATTAGGATTTTAGGTTTTAGAATATGTAAAAATTATTTATGGTGATTTATGATATAATATAATTTTTTTAATTGTTATGTAGATAAATTTTAATATACCTTAAGTTTCTTATACCCTTATCTCATACTTATCCCTACAATAAAAAAAAATCGTTAATTTAATCCTATCATATTTCCCATATCTTAATTTTCTCTAAATCCTATCACATATCTACTAAAATTTATTCCAAATAATAAAACTTCAAAAGCAAAAAAACTCCCCTCCAATCCTACAAAACCTAATCCAACTTCAAATCCCTACTTTTCATTCTATTTCAATCTATTGGATTTTAAAACTTTATAATAAATGGCAGACCATTTGACAAGCGAGCAAATTGCTGAGATTAAAGAGACTTTCTCACTTTTTGACAAAGGAGGTGTTGGGACAATAAGCTTAGATGAAATGGCAATAATAGTCAGAGCTCTTGGGCAAACTCCAACCCAATCTGAGCTGGAAGTGATGAAAAATGAAGCTGATCCTGATGGTACTGGGCGGGTAGACTATCCAGAATTCCTTTCAGTCTTTGCTAAGTATCAAAAAGAACCGGTTTCCGAGCAAGAAATCATGAATTCATTTGAAGAGCTTGATGAATTAAAAAAAGGTATTATTACAATCAAAAGGCTTAGATATCTAATGAGTAACTGTGGTGAAACATTGACTGAAGAAGAAATCCAAAAAATGATTCATTATGCCAATCCTGACCATGAAGGAAATATTAATTACAGGGATTTTGTTAAGCTTATGATGTCTAAGTAAAAATAATCCTTCAAAGGTAAAAATTATTATGAGTTTTTTGAATTCGCTAGGAAAATTACTTCTTGCCTTTTTTCTTACCCTTTTTCTTGCCTTTTTTGCCTTTTGAAGCCCCGCTACTTGACAGAAGTCCAGCTAAAGATTCGATAAGATCGTCTGTAACCCCTGATTGCGGCAAAATAAGCTCTGAAAGTGTATTGTTTATCTTCCCAGATCCAGTTTTATAGTTTTCACATATATATCGAAAGCCATTAGAAGTTATATGATTGTAGCTCAAATCCAGTTTGTTGAGCGTCTCATTCATTTTCAGCATTTCTATAATATCCCTTGGTACATTCCCTTCATCAGTAATCTCATTATCCGCAAGTCCCAATGTCCCTAGAGCCTTATTAATCTTACAAGCAAACAACACCTGCGTACACCCAGGATTCCTCAAAAGATTCCCCCTAAGTTCAATTTCTTCTAAAGAACTCTCTTGAAAAATCAAAATTTCCATAAGCGGTCTTCCAGCATTTTCAGTCAAACTACAATAACTTAAACTTAAAATCCTTAATACAGAATTCATTCTTAAAGCTCTTGACAAATTCAACATCCCTTCATCGCTTATATTATTATGATCAAGTTTAAGTATAGTCAATGGGTTTTCTGGTTTTGCTAATAAAGTGTTACTAATAAACTCACAACCTAAAGCTGTTACACCACAATCTAAAAATTCTAATACTGAAACAGTAGGGCAAACTCTAATAAATTGCATAAAAGATCTTACACCTTCATCTTCAGCTCCAGCTTTCCAACATTGTATTGATTGAACATGATGATATTGAGTATCTCTTAATGCATCGGCTAATGCTCGTATTACTAATACACCAACATTATCCCAAAAGACTATTTCTTGAAGAAAGCCGGGGTTTTTTTCGTCACGGATTGTCAGGAATTTTTCTTCTAATTTTTTTGGCATTGAAGCACCGTATTCTATCATGTTACGGCGACATGCACGGTAGAGTTTGTCTCCTGAGTCATCTGGTGCACCACCTTTGGCTGGAGATGATGCAGAGTTACTGTCAGCTTTTTTTTTCCCTCCCATGATGGTAATTTTTATTAAGGGTTTTAGATAGTAAATGGTATAATTTAGATATGGAATATTTGTGCGAAGGAACTTTTAGAGGTTGCGAAATAATTAGTGATGGAAGAATTGAAATGATTCAGTTTTATATTGGAATTTATAAATTGAATATATGATAATTTGAAGGGAAAAAAGTTGCTAGAAGATGTTGAGTGTTTTGGAATTCATCAGAAAGTATTGTGTGGGTTATATGATGGAGTAATTTTAGGTTAGTGGATAATGGAAAAAACATAGTGATGTATTTATGAAATAAAGATATGGTTGTTATTATATGAAGTAAAAAATCCAGAAATTTAGACTTGAATTGGATATAGAGAAATACTATTAGAAGTCATTGATTTTATCTTTAAAACCAATGCTAATACCATTTAATTAATTTCGGCTTACAGCATCAAAATGCTTATGAGGNAGCAAAAATGATATGATCGCATATGAGCAATGAGAGGAGAGCCACAAAATAGATGATAAGATAGAAGTCATTGATTTTATCTTTAAAACCAATGCTAATACCATTTAATTAATTTCGGCTTACAGCATCAAAATGCTTATGAGGAAAAGTAGGAACTGAGCTGGAGCATTAAAAAACCAAGGATTAAAAATATTATACGNCCAATGCTAATACCATTTAATTAATTTCGGCTTACAGCATCAAAATGCTTATGAGGAAAAGTAGGAACTGAGCTGGAGCATTAAAAAACCAAGGATTAAAAATATTATACGTTTTAAATCCTTTACTATTATTACTTGGTTTATTATTCTAAGATAATTTTATTTCTTTTGCTATTGAAAGTTTATAGTCTATGTTTTGTAATTTTTATAAATGGTTTTGCAGCTTCGATAAGAAAATCAAAGCTTTTAGTTTCTGATAAGTATAAATTATAATTTTTTAAAGATTTTAAACAAAATAAGACCAAAATCATCATAATTTCTCCCTCTTTGCATCCAAACTTCATCTTTCACTTCTAATCATACCTATAATCCACAACTTTATATATAATTCATATAAAACTAACCATATAAAAACCCTATCTTCAAACTCATACAAATAAAACTTATCCAATCTAAATTCCTCTCCTATTCTCATTTAAATACAATAACATACTTTATCATAATTTCTCCTACAACCATCACACCCAGTCCTAATTTTCTATCAATCATAAAAACAATCTACAAAATCTTATAACCCAATAAAATCTTCCTTCAACAAAATATTTCCAATAGCATTTCACTTATCCCTCTCCTTACAAAAATACTCACAATAAAAACTCTAAATATTTCTCCATATAAACCTATCACACTTCTTCAAATCATATAAAATTTTATCATAAACATAATCATCCTTATACCCTAAACATAAAACTTACTATAGTCATTCAAGGATATTCTTAAATAACTTCCATAATCTGTAAAGAAATGGGTAATAATATCTAATGGGATGTTGTGTTTGTAATACAATCGAAATAAAAAAACTAGAATTTGTTATCCCAAGTCAACTTTCTAAACAATCCAATGCAGGATTTGTTGATTTATCTCTAAGTTCAGATAACGAAATACCGGTTAAAGATATAGATGATTGGAGAACATTCAAATCGTCAGGATCACGATCATTAAACGATTCACTTGGAATGATGAGCACACTTCTTCAATCAGAAAGGAAAATCTCGCTTTATAGTAAATCTGGAAGCATTTTTGATAGCTTTGTTGTAAGTTTCCCTCATAACTTGAATAAGTAGATTAAGTAATTAACGAGTATTTAATAACTTTGATTAAGTGGAGGATTTATTAGTAAATAGGAGTTTTATGAGGTTTTGATGTTTTGGTTGGGGTGAGAATAATAGTTTATAGTATTTCATATTATATTTTGGTTAGATATGCATTTTGACCTTATGACTATATTGTGATGGAAGATAAATGAAAAGTTTTAAATAAGGCTTAGGATAAAAATTTGGGTCATTTATAATATTTTCATTTGCAGATTTCTAGCAGGATAAGTATATATTGTATAAACTTTGTTTGTAGTTAAGAGTTTATTTGCAGAAATTTTTATATATCTTAGCATATTATCTAGGTTCCATAAAATCTGATACTTTTTTATATTAAATCAATCATCATCAAGCCAATTTTACGTTAAAATCACTATTATATAAATGAACAACCCCGATTATCTCAACTCCTTAAACCCAAACGACCTTTTATTCTTAACCAAAATTTCTGAACAATCCGACAGATATAACGACATGCTCACATTCATAAAAGCCTACATACGAAAAACATCTCATGATCTTTCAAAAGAAGAACAAATGCTTTTTTCAGGAGCTTTTTATTACATATCAAACCTTCACAAACATTCAATAAGAGTTCTTAAATTTCAAGAAATAAAAGAAGAGCAGCAAAACAACATATCAAAAAAAATACTATCAGAAAAATACAGAGAAAAAATTGAAATCGAATTTTTATCTTTGTGTAAAGACTTACTCATAATTCTGGAAGAAAACCTTTTGCCTAGAGCGACTAACAGTGAATCTCGAGGCTTTTATTTGAATTTAAGAGGAATTTATTATAGTAAAATGTTTGACTCAACAACATATTCAAAAAATGCTATTGAAAAAATAAATGTTGAAAGGGTATTTAATGAAGATTGGGATAAGATAAAAAATGATCTAAGTCCTGCACATCCTTTAAGGTTGGGATATGCTGTTAAGATTATGGAGTTTTATTTTGAAATTATGCTGAATACTAAGAAAAGTTGTGAAATAGCTAAAAATGCTGCTGATGAAGCGATTTGCGATATTGAGAATTTGAGTCAAGAAAATCGAAGGGATTCTGAGATTATTATAAAATTATTAAAAGAGAATATTGAATTGATGTTATCATAGAAGGTAAAGTATAAGGTTATATAATGAAATTGCAAATTAGATTTATAAGGTTTATACAAAGTAATTATATATAGTAATAAGTATATTTTTTTCACTAACCAATATCTCAGAATCAAAATATTATAAGAAATCTAAATATAAATGACTAATAGTTTAAGAAATACCAAAATTTTAAAAACACTTAACTCAACATCATATTATTCACAAAACATTCTATCATTTCACAAATAACAATTATTCAAAACTAAATAGAAATCAAATTAAAATCATTAACACCCATTTGCAAATCATTGTTTACTTTAAATACTATAAACTACATCTAAGATTAAACTATTTATAATTATTGAAATAAGCATATATGATTATAATTTCAGAAACATGAACTTTTTTTAAAAATCATTCAACTCTAGTACTCAAAATAGTGATTATTAAATAATAAAAAATAATCAACCTTCCTAATCAATACTTGTTCTAAATAAAAAATGATCAAGCACAAAATAATACCGTATCAAAATCCCAATCCTAACTATCAAAACCTTTAAACACAATCATCCCACTTACCTTAAAATCTCTTCCAAACACAAAACTTCCTCCAAAAAATCATCCTCTTAACATCAAAAAAATCTTTTAACCCAAACTCCTCCCAACAACATAAAAGCTTCTAAAAATCACTAAAATATCCTCCCTCTCTAAATCTATCCAATCTATTTATCTTCTACTTAATCCCTATCAACTTCCCCTGAAGTCCACAAAGTCAAATTATCCTTGAGTAATTGTAAAATCAATGTAGAGTCCTTATAATTATCTTCAGAAATATTATCCAATTCAGGTATAGCTTCATCAAAAGCACTTTTCGCCATCTCACAAGCTCTATCTTGTTCTCCTCTAATTTCATAATAAAACACTGAGAAATTCAAAGCTAATCCCAACCTAGTCGGATGTGTTGGAGGTAGTTCATTTTTTGCTAAATCATATGCGGCCGTATAACTATTTTCAGCATTATTCGTAGCATTACTTTTCTGGTTTCCTTGGGCAAATTCAGATATATACCTGAAATAATCCCCTTTCATCTTGTGATAAAACACTCTAGATTCAGAACTTGATGCTTTTGGTATTAGATCACGATCTATAAGCCCAAGAACATCATTACAATATTTAACTAGTTCTGCTTCAACTTCAGCTTTATAAGCTTGTGCTGAAGATTTATTGACTTGGTTACTTCGACGATCTTCTTTTTGTTCAATTGAATTCAAAACTCTCCATGAAGTCCTACGAGAACCTACAAAATTCTTATAGGCAACTGAGAGGATATTACGTTCTTCGACTGATAAGTCTTGTGGGGTTTTTGATACAAAGCACTTGACATAGTCTATCATTTCTTGATACCTTTCAGTCTGCTCAGCAAGCCGTGCTAGATAAATAAGCTCTTCTTTTTCTAGTGTTTCTAGATTGCTGATATTTTTCATTTATATCCATGTTTAGAAGATAATTCACTTTTGGGATAAAAATTGGTTTAAGATGGAAGATGTGATAGAGTAAATACTTGGAAAATTATGATGAGGGGAAGGAGATGAAAAATTTTTGAGGGATTGATTTTTTTGATGAGGGTTTTTTAGATAGAGGAATAAAGGTTGGGATATGAAAAAATAGGATGATAATTTTTTTTTTTTTTGATGTTGATAGATTGTGCAGAGAGGTAGTATATGATGGTATTTAGGGAATAGGGAAGATATTGGGTATTTTTTAGAGGTTGGAAAAGAATGGATGAAGATAATATTTAATGATGAAAGGAAAATTAAAGAGATTTTGTGTGGTTTATTAAGACAGTGAGTTAAAGATGATGATTATTAAATTTTTGTTTTAAAAAGAAGGTGAAGTTTTGATTTAATGGGAAATTAGAGGAGATAGTTATGTTTGTTAGGGGATTTTTATGATTTGAACATAAAATAGTTGGGATAAAAGGTATGGATAAAGGTAGTTGAGGTGTTTTTTATAGTATTTAGTAATCTGAGAGAAATAGAGGTTTTACTCAATTTATGATATTTTGGGAATAATAAATAATTTTATATAACTTCACACAAAAATCTTATCAGCCTATCAAAAAACCTTATCAGTATATACCATTTCTAACAAAAAATTAAATCATCAAAGATAAAATTCTTAAGATAACAACTGAATAATTAAAAAATAACAAGTAATACTAAGTAAACCAAAGTACTCGACGAAATATGCAAACCATCAGCTTTAATAACTTTAATATTTACATGCAAAAATAAAACTTCACTTACAAAATTAATCAAATTTAAGAACCTTATATTTATTATATAAATCGAGTTCAATCTTACTAGAAATCATCAATTCAACCCAGTATTTAAAATAACATAACTGAAGTTAATTAAAAAACTAAATATATTTTAAACAATATGTTAAATCTTTGGGATATGCATAAAACTTAGAAAAATTGACAATAAGCTCAAATAATTTTACTAAATTAGACCTAACTATTCCAAACTTTCTCATCTTCAATATTTGGATATCTCTTATTACTATTAGTTAGGAATTATCGCTTGACTATTGTCCAGCCCTTGTTAATGGATATCTCTTATAATCAGAATACATCTCTAAGTCCATTAAGTATTTTATCTTCCCTCCAATTTTTATATTCAAGCTATAATCAAATCAGTTCTTTATTATATATGGTTAATATATATACTCAAACATTATTTTACATATAAATGGTTTCTCTGAAATTAAGAAAAATCACCCCTTCGCCACCAGGCCTTTCAGTTCAAGTCACAGACGCGTTGTCTATATTCTAATCATTTGTATATCTGAAATTACCCATACTGATATAGAATTAACAGAATATCAAACAAAAAATCCTTACTCAAAAGCATTAAGTTTTAGTTTGTATGATTAAAATGTGCGAATTAGTCCAAAAAGAATATTATTTAAGAATAACTGCAGAAAATGAACTTGAGAACCTAAAGAATGATTGAGGATTGAATTCGGATATTTTTTGAGTAGTATGAGGATTAGGGGANCATCATTTGTATATCTGAAATTACCCATACTGATATAGAATTAACAGAATATCGAACAAAAAATCTTGAATGATCTGATTGCAAAAAAAAATTTAGATTATGTGAAAAAAATCCTTACTCAAAAGCTTTAAGTTTTAGTTTGTATGATTAAAATGTGCGAATTAGTCCAAAAAGAATATTATTTTAGAATAACTGCAGAAAATGAACTTAAGAACCTAAAGAATGATTGAGGATTGAATTCGGATATTTTTTGAGTAGTATGAGGATTAGGGGATTAGATAGTGATTTAAAGGTAAAAGATAAGAAAATTATTAAGTTGCTTGAAGAAAGCAGGAGGCTAAATGCTAGTAGAATATATATCCAGAAGATTATATGCAATTTACAAGAATCAATACATAAACTAAACTTTTTAACAAGATACAATAATTTAGAAAAAGAAAATCAAACAAGCTTCATAAAATCTCTAGAAATGAAATAAAAGAATTCAAGTCAACTCCTTCATCTTCATATGCCGAATGTATTGAAAAAGATAAAGAAAACAAAATCCAAGCCTTACACATTCAAGACCTTCAAAAAAAGCATAGGATTTTTTAAATACAAAAATCTTTGAAACCAATAATCTTTACTCAGAAAAATTTAATGAGTTATAAAAACTAGTGATCTTCAGCAAACTTCTTAAATTAATTCCAGAAGGTAATGTAAGAGAGTTGAGAATATAAACACACAAAAAAATATGTAAAATCAAAACTGATTTCATTGAATTAACACATAATATTCAAAGTTTTGATATTATAAAAACTAAATACCTACAGCTGCCATATCTACTCAAACTTATTTTCGATCTTACAAAACAATATTAAAAATCCTTACAGGATATAAAAAAGCTATTATTTAGTTAAATATATTTTATGAAAATTTATAATAGTGATTTTACGATAAGAGTTTTTATGTTTATGATGTTTTATAAATGTTTCATAAGTCACAAACTGCAATCAAAAACTATTCAAGTTCTTTAAATTACAACAGAATCACGACAAAGTTGTCTACAAAGATTTCATCAAGAAGGAATAGAGCTACTTCGAAATCACCTCCTAATACGAAAAAGCTCTTCACGCCACGGGTCAACAGTTCGTTTACAATTACTAATGAAATCTATTCCCCTCAATGGAGACTCCGAAGTCCATCAATAGACAAAAAACATAAAACAGCTAGTTTTGACTATAACGGAGCTCGTAAAGGTCATCATCCTTTACAGAGTTTCCAAAAATTTGATGAAAAAGTTTTAATGTTTATAAACCTAGGACGCCAAGAAATTCAAAAAGGGAAATACCTAGAAGCTGCGTCTAATTTCAGTAAGGCTCTTGAGATCGACCCAAAATGCCTTGATGCACTTTATAATAAAGGTCTTACTAATATGCTAATGAATCTATATAAAGAAGCGACAATCGATTTTCTCAATGTTTTAAGAGAAAACATTCTATATAACAAAGAGCTATATTTAAAGCTATCAATATGTTTTTACAATATGAAAGATCTGACCACAGCTTTAAGATATATATCACAAGGTTTACATCGTTTTCCTAAATATTATGAAGGGTATTTATTTAGAGGACAATTATATAATGAGCTTAAACAATGGGAAAAAGCGATGAATGATTTTAAGAAAGTGTTGAATAATGGGAAAAATGATGGGAATTCATTATTAGGAATGGCTGAAAGTCTTGAAGGTGCTGGGGATATGGACTCTGCTATAAAAATGCTTGATCAAGGATGTTTATGTTCTGATGTAGCTATGGTAGCTTTGCTTAAAAAAGCTATTATTAAAGGGAAAATCAAGGATTTTAGTTGTGTTGATGATTTTGATAAATATTTAGAACGTATGCCAAATTGTCCTAAGGGGTTGTTTTATAAAGCGGAAGTACTCTATGAGAGCAAACAGTTTGTGGAAGCTGCACTTTGTTATGAACAGTGTATAAAGTATGATATGAATTATGAGTATACTCCAAGATCGATTTTCCATTTGGGGGCGATTAAAATTAGTGAAAAAGATTTCTATGGGGCTTTGCACACTTTTGAACGAGTTGGCAAACACGAAATCAAAGAACAGAAAATTCTCCAACAATATGCCGAAACTGTAATCAATCTAATGAAACGTAAATACAAAGAAGGTATAACTTCATTCAATAAACTCCTCAAAAGACAAGACCCACTTCTAAAAGAATATACAGGTTTCTGTTACATGTATTGTGGCTATGGTTACAACGCTTTAAATCTTCATGAAAAAGCAATCCACAGTTTTAAAAAAGCAAGTCTTCATGATAAACTGAATAAAGCATCCTTATACAACCTTGAATTATCATATGGTTTACTCTCATTATCTAAAGGAAACACAGCTCAATGCTTGATACACTTAGAAAAATGCTTAAAAATTTTCCCTCGTAAAGCAGAGCCACATATATACCATTCAGCAATAATTTTAGCTGAAGCTTTAGCTATAGACGATATTAGAGGAATGCAAGAATCAGAAGAACTTTTAAACACAGCGATGAAAATGAAAGAAGTTGATAGTGAAATGCTATTTTTTAGATCATGTATAAGATATTTGATGTTAAATTTTGAAGATGCAACTGAAGATATAAAACAATCAATAGAAAAAGCTGAAGATAATATTGCTGAGCATTATGTGCTTAGAGGGTTATGTTATGCTGCTGAAAGGATGTATTCTGAAGCTGTACAAGATTTTACTATAGCTTTACAGTTGAAAGAAAGTTTGGATTATGTTTATTGGTATAGATCAAGAGCGGGATATTTGATGGATGATACGAATATAGCATTTACAGATTTACAAAAATATATGCTTTCAAGACCTTCAGATCATGAAGTACACTTTCAAGCATCAGTACTTTTGATTATGGGTGGGTCTTATGATGATGCGCTAAAAGCTTTGACTAATTCAATTTCTATAAAACCTACAGCTAAAGCAGCTTATTTAAAAGCAAAATGCTATGTGATTATGAATGAAATTTCATCAGCTTTGGAAGAACTTAATTTTTTTAAAGAACCGTCTAGTGGTCCTGTAGTTGATAAAGAAATACTTAAGTTTCTTGAATCTTCGGATTATAGGAACTGGGCTAAAGAAGATTTTTTACGTGCGGTGGCTGAGTGTTCTAAATGGACTAAGTGTGAGACTGGGGAAATTTTTGAAATCAAACATATATTATGGCTTAGGGGAGTTTATTTTATGTACTCAAAAAGCTTTTCTGATGCTTTGACAGACTTTCAAAAAGTTCTTGAGTTACTTCATAGTAAAGATACCGTTGCTATGTCGGCAGATGAAGCTCTAACAACTGAAGAAGAAAATTGTGAAGTTCTTTATAACATCGCTCTTTGTCACACTGTAAACAAAAAATCACAATCATTAGCAATCCTTTCCGATCTAGCAGAAATCCTCAACAGTAAGCACCGAGGACAAATGCTTCTTTTATCATCAATAATCCACCTCTCTCAAAACTCTAACTCCTCAGCTGAAAAACTTCTAAAAGAAGCCTTCCATTGTGACCCTGATTCTGTAACCCCATTCCTTTCTAAAAAACCTACAACAATCCTTCCTTTAAACACCCTAAATCCATTTGCCCAAAAATTCCCTTTACTAAACTTAGACTTATTATCAGATCCAATAATTCAAATTAGACCAGCGATATCATTACCAAGATCTGCATTACCAAATATCGAGTTTTCAACTGAAAAAGAAGTCAGAGAATTTTTTTTAGTATCGAAAATCACCCCAAGACCTGAAGCTCCTTGGTTAAATAGAGTTAGAGGATCTATACAATTTACTAATACTTTAATGGATATTGATGAACCTTCACAAATTAGTGAAAGGGAACAAGAGGAGAAAAAAGAAATTGAAAATAGCTCAAATGAAATTAAAAGGGTTGTGAAATCTGCTGTTCCTTTAAGACATAATTCATCGTTTGGTAAGAGCGAAAAAAATTTGAATAAACAGGATGATATTAAAGAAGCACAGGCACCTGAGCATATTATGGATAAAATACGAGATTTTTGTAATAAAGGAATGCTTGAGTAAGTATAATTATAATATTTTTTTTATTTTGGTTATGGATTGAGTTTAAGAGTTTGGATAAGGTTTATGAAGGATTATAAAGGAGTTTAGGTTGTGGTTGTTGGAAAAATATTTTAGGAATTAGAGTTTTAGTTTTTTATATTAATTGATTTGTTGATTTATAATTAATAGAGTTTGAATTGATTTTTTTTAGTTTTATGCTAGATATGATGTAGGATTGAGATATTTGCTTACAGTTTTATGGAGCAAATAAATATAGTTTTGGGTAAAAATTTATTAAAAGAAGCTAGAGTATTAGAAAATTGAGTATTTAAATTTATGAATTTTTGTTTGTTGCTTAAGTTTATCATATTATTTGACTTATTTTTTTTTAATTTAGATCTAAGTTGCATCTTTGTATAAATAATATAAAAATTTCAAGTCAAATGCTATATAAATTATAATGCATAAAATCACCTTATTTCTAATAAGCCTGAACTCTATGATTAAACTATACAAAAGCGACTTATTCTATCTTATCTGCACTTAATAAAAAAATTCACTATCAAAGAGATTAAAAGCCACACCTCATATTAAATCTATGAATTTACCTTAACTAAAATCTTTTGAAGACCTTGCTTTACTTAGCATTCGATATAGAAAATGCCTTTTTTTATGCTTTTGAAGTTTCCTCGCTGATGAGAAGTTCATGCAGCATTTCGAGCAAAAGTATATTTTTGAATGGGATAAGATTTCTGGAAGGATTTCAGAGGAACTTTGATTTTGACAACACACAACAATAATACCTTGATTTTGAAAATTCTCAGAGCTGAGGTCATTTCTATATATACCCATTGGTAGGTGCTTCATTTTTTTTATTGTGAATTCAAATCTCGAAAAAATTATGGAGTTTTTAAGTTTGATTTGATTTAATCAAATATCGTCTATAAACTAGAAAGTATATTTTATAAAAAGGTAAATATTAGGAGATATATAGAAAAACCATAAAAATATTTGCCTAATAAGCTTATTTATCAACAATATACCAATAATCATATTACCATATAAAAATCACTTACTTTAATGCTTAATAAGCTTATTTATTAGGAATATACCAATAGTCTTATCATTATATTAAAAAAAATCTTATTGGTAATTAAAAGGGTAAAAACATGCTATAAGAATAATTCAACTTTAAAAAAATCTTCAATACTTCATAATATAATAATAAATAATCTATGAATAGGTTAGAACTTTGTAAATTTCTTCTTAACAGGCTGATTTTTTAAAATATTTAAATTCAAGCCTTTAGCCATACCTAATATGTTTCTACAAAACTACAAAATTTCTTAAGTGCCTTGACTATTGAGTTTTTCAATAAGACATATATTTTTTTATACTTTTCTAGCTTTAAAGCTTGATAAGAAATAATAGAACACTTGGAAAATTTTTAAATCTTTGATGTAGAGATAATTTCTAGAATAACAAAAGAGAAATTTTTAGATGCACAACTTACTATAATAATATTATTTTTATCAGGGTCATAAAGTAAAATTTAATTCTCTTCTTTACTAAAGAGTTTGGTGCTTCACTTTTTAACTTGAAACTAAAATATTATAGCTTATAAACAAAAGTATTTTTAATAGCTATTATAGAAAAAACTTAGAAACTTAGAATTATCCAATATTTAAAACTATTCATTCTAAGAATAATAAACAATTTTTCAACTTCCATCAATCGATCTTTAGATAAATTCAGCCATACTTACTCATATTTTATAAAGATTATTATATTATTTGGCAATTCAGCTTGAATCATGAAATAATTCTTAAACTAAAATGTAATATGTTTAGTTTGAAAACTAATAATAATAACTAGGGTTTATAGTTTTAGTTATAATATTATAATCTTATAAATATGCCATTCTAAAGATTATAAGATTATAATTTTAGTTTATAATATCAGAATTATGATTAGTAATAAGTATTTTCGACTATGTTGAAACTTCGTCTTGCTTTTATTAGATATTAGCTAAAATACTACAATGTTTAAATCTGTGCTTATTATTCCTTTAATAGTAGATTCCAGTATGTTTTTCTATAATTTTTGAGTACTTCTCAAAAACTTGGAAATATGTTTTCAATATATACTATAAACCCTTCTTTGATAAAAAATTTGTGTAGACCCTTTAAGATTTTTAACTAGTAGGAAAATTTTAACTTTTTCTAAACATTTGCTTAAGACATTCTCTTTATTTTACATTTTCCGAATAATATAATCAAAATCATATCAAATATGATAACTTACGCTGATGGTTATATCACCAGCTAAGGTTGATTTTTTAAACTTCAAATCATTTTAGAGTATATAATTGCTTATAGAAATAATCTAATCATTATCATTAAACATATTTTGAATACTTTCATATTATTAAGTGATACTCAAAAAGCACACATCTGGAAGTAAAAATTACCCAAGCTCTTAAACTAAAATTATCTTACCCAAAATAATATCTCATATGATTATGGACTATCATTGTATTATTCTATTATCTGATACCCATATCTTATACTAAACTTGAAAATTGCAAGCGAATCGAACACTCTGTAATTATAGTTTTTTTAATTAATAAACTATTTTATCTTGGCTTTATCGTAAAGCTGAACTTTGACTTTGAATAGGACTTTGACTAGGACTTATCTTATTTAAAAATAGGTAGCATGTTTTTAGTTTAAAATGATTGGTAAAAACAAGACTCATCATAATTCAAAAAAGAAGGGAATTGAGATTAAAATTACTAGACATCAGAGTTTTACGCTAATTAAAGTTAATTTTTCTTGCAAAATTTATAGTGATATCAGTATTTTATAAGCCGATTACTAAAAAAATACATAATTTGATATTAATCCAAGAATACTATATCAAATCTAAGCTAAGTAGCTAAATTAGTTAGATTTTTGCTTCTGTTAAGTAATTTCATCAAGAAATGCATCCTCTTGTGCTTTTTCAATTTATAGTTCGAAGCGAAATTCATTGAGCACTTAGAGCAAAAGTAGATTTTTGTTAGCGAAATTATCTCTAAGATTGCAGAAGGATAATTGCTATTTTCATAGCAGGTAGAACTATCAAAGTTAAGCCAATTTCAATATTAACCCTAAAATTACAGAAGGATATATTCAATTTACAAAGCAGGTAGAACTATCAAAGTTAAGCCTATTTCTATAAGGTTTTATGTGCTGTTGCTTCATTTTTTTTTACTGTCAGATCATAATTCTTAATCATGGAAATGGAAAATGACCTTTGGTTCCAACCCAAGGTATCTGAGAATCTTATGGTCGGGGTGATTTTAAAGTTGGAACCTAAGGTAATTTCGATCATGGAAATACATAGTAAGATAATTAAGTCAAAAATTAGTTTATGATAATTTATCAATATATTAAATAAAAAATGATATTGATATGCTAAGCATATGATAAATATAGTTGGCCTTAATAT
>MPUH01000409.1:0-56345 GCA_001970955.1 Stentor coeruleus
TTACAATCCTGCACAATATTTCATAATTTCTTTATAATATCTTATTAGCATTTTACTATCTTTAATGATGATTCTTGAATCAAAGAAATAATCTTTTTTATAAACATATATTTATTTGAGCCTTTATCTTTTGATGCTTTCAATAAAATGACTGATTATATTATTAAAATTATTTCTCGTTACTGAGTCAAAGGTAAAATTTTCATGATGAGTTTTATTTTTATGTAAAGTTTTATTTAAGTCACACCTTATGGTCTATAATGTTAAGTCTGTAAAAAGAAATTTTCCTAGATTTTAGCTTAAAGGATAATTGCATTGATGTTTTTTTGAAATTTAGTGACATTTATTTTTGTGGAATGAATTTTGAGTTTTGTACATAAACTTTTAATTACATATGATTTCTATGCTATTGCGATTTGTATTTATTTTTTGGTTTTTATTGTTAATGCAAAGGAATGTGAAAGGAGTTGTGAGAATAGAAGGTTATAAGAGTTTTGGTTAAAAGAAAAAGTTTAAGATTTTGCAATGATAATTTTAAAATATTAAATTCAAAATCATAGATTTAGATATCATCAAAGCTACTATCTTTTGTTGTTGAAATAAGCATGAACTTTATTTAAGATTATAAATTAAACATTACCTTGATATAAGATTTCAAAAAAATATGTATATTTTTTATTGAAGCAATAGATACTAATATTTTTTTTATGATTTTTACTAATTATGAATCATAAGCTAATCTATTTTTCTAAAAAAATCTACAAGCTTAACTTTGTATTGAACCTTTAAAAACAAAATATTACTATAGGTCTAATTTTAAAAAAATTTCAAGACTTTAAATACAATAATAATCTTAATTAACCATCCCGGAAACTCATGATTTTATGACTTCTTATTTATTTAATTTATCAACCATTCTTAAAGTAAAATCTCTTTATATTTTTCCAATTAATTAGTAACTTTCTTATTTAATAGTAACCCAAATATTGTTTAAAATATACTTTTTGTATTAAAATTTTGAAATTCATTGCATGCAGAATAAAAAAAAGTGTATTAGTCAACTCCTTGTTGAAAGTAAATATGACATTATATTTTTATCTATAATCTTTATATCAAAAAAATGTTTTACCCTATACATAAATTGCCCAAATATTTTCTAACACAAATCATCAAGTATCATCAAAGATACATTTCTTTATCATTCATATTAAAGCTACGTGCTTTATATTAATTCTTTATATATAAACTGTTTTTCCTAATATTTTATAAGCTATTCTATGATGATTTCATTATTATTACTATCTACCTAAAAGTCTTAAAAAGTTTCTCATCCTCCAAAACCCTATCATTTCTTATAAGTTCTCTATATATTTTCATCATCAATACTCTATACCATATTTCATTTGATTTCATATAAGCCTTAACTTAAAAACCCTTTAAATACTCTACATACTATCTAGAATACAACTTTATAGTCTATACAATAAAAAAATACCTAAAATACTTTTTTAAACTAAAAACTAATCAGTCAATCATATAAAAAAATAATATCAGACACAGCTATTTTGATAAGAAAAAAAAGTCTTCCCTGTGGAAAAAAATATAATAGTCTAAATGTCATATTTTTAAAACTTAGGTTTATTTATATAAGAAAACATTATTCATATATTTTAATGACCTTGAAGTTAAGTGTGTATTAAAGAAATACAATCCTTGCTTATTATAAAATTTATGCTAAAAACTTAATCTAAAATTTTTAATCTGTTTTATGATTGAAGTTAAAGTCTAATTGTTAGAATCTTAGTATGTGTACCCAATAAAACTTTTGATTTGTTGAAGCATTGCTGAAGCTCAAGCATTTC
The DNA here is from genome assembly GCA_001970955.1 of Stentor coeruleus. Classification (NCBI taxonomy): domain Eukaryota; phylum Ciliophora; class Heterotrichea; order Heterotrichida; family Stentoridae; genus Stentor; species Stentor coeruleus. The sequence goes on from MPUH01000409.1 coordinate 1,863, forward strand.
AGAATAATCACAATCCATAATATCCTTCCATATTACATATATAAAAGTCGAAATCCCTTTAAGAACTTACTTCAAAAGGTACTTAAACTTCTCTTCTCACTCCTATAATGCATTAACCCATTCAACAGGATTCCTAAAGCTACTCATGCATGAAAAATCTCTATAAAACTACCAATTTTTTTCCTCTTTTATTAGTCTTATCCTTTCAATACCTTTAGGTACCTTTCTAAACTCAATCATCATCTACTTCTCTCCGATATTTTATCCTAAAAGTTTATATCAAATTTAACCCTTAATACATATCATCCATAAACTTGCATCTTTATCCATATAATTAAACCCATATGACTATCAAACTTTAAGCTTTTTGTTAACCCTAAAAGCAATTTGGTTAATATTTGTCTACCCTAATCTGTAAAATAACTCTTCGGAAACGACCTTGTCAAAAATATTGAAAAAAATACTGACATCATAGTATTTTACTGGTGTTGATAATTAGAAGATATCTATGTTAAAAAAGACAAAACTTATCATTTAACACTCTCTAATTGATTAGAATACACTAGGGAGTGGTGCCAAACTTGGGACATGTATGAAAGCTGGTAGTTTGTAATCAAGATTTTTTACTGGCATGTCTTCATAATGCTCTTGGCACCAAGAGCATTCGTACAGTTTTTGTATATTTAAATTAAAAGCCTTCTTCTGATGGAGCTTTTTATGAGCAGACAAATGTGTACCTTGACGAAAACTCATAAAACATCCAGGTTCTGGGCATACATAAGGTTTTTCTCTTGTATGAATGAACATATGTTCTTTAAGATTTTGCCTTGAAGCCAAGGATTTTTTACAAACTCCGCATTGGAACTTATTTACTGAGCTATGAAATGCTAAAATATGACGTTTCAGTATCGCTTCACAGGCATAGGTCTTATCACACTCACCTACTGAACACTTAAATATCTTTTTCATATTATATATAAAGATGTATTTATTCTAAACCACAAAATTAAAGCCATAAAATGACATGTTTATAACTATTACTTTTACCAAAACCAAACCTTTTTTCTATTGATTCTGGATGCAGCAAATTTTTTTCTGGGCTGCAAGATATTATCTTTAAACTTTTACTTTTTTATTACCAACTCGATGATTATTGAAGTAAATATGCAGTTAAAATTTACTTCCATTTTATCACTAGAAACAATATTCATACCAAATGAGCAAGTTTTGTTCTGTGCTTCAGTCAAAAATCCATCACTCACTATATCAGGCTTATTCCCACAAGGATCTTCATAGGTTTGTCAGATGATTACTAATTAATTTCTTCAATCGTCAACATACTCAAAAGTCTCTCTTCCCATTTTATCAAATACAAAAATCATAGCATCAACTCTTTTATAATACCCTGTAATAATTGTCCTAAACTTTTCTTACCAAACTTTTTCCACTAAATATTTTTTTCAATCTGAATTTTTACTATAAAAAGATCTATAATCAAGTTCTTAACAACAAAATCAACACCAATAATTGAATTTAAAACATTAGAGAACTTTTGTAAAACAAATCTTTTTATAAGTCTTGATTTTCCCAACACCAAAAGGACTATTTTGTATTTGAAATTCTTTTATAGTCATTACTCACCTTCTTGTTCTAATTTATTATATTTTTTTATTTAGTTAAATTAAGACAGGTGTTATGGTTGTTGGGATCATTAAAGACCCTCGTCTTGGATCTCTATTATAATGGCCTTCAATTTTATTGTTTTCATTCTCATCTTGAGCGCTTTCAGTACTTTTAGTCTGGCTTCTGAATTTCATCATTACTTTAAGAGGGGTTTCTTTTAGTTCTAATATAATACACGATATATCATCAATACTTACATCTTCTTCTTTGATTATAGAAAACCATCTTACTCGAGCTTCTTCACAAAGCATTTGAGCAATACAACTATTGCTTGGATTTACCAGATGCCCAACAACTGAATTACGTGTTTTACGTTTGCAGATTATTCTGTAGTTTTCTATAAAATTCACCACATCTTCGTTATCCATAACATCCCAAATTCCATCACTTGCTATGACAATAAAATAGTCATGCTCGATAACTGTATGTGTTGAGCAGATAGGTTCTGCACTAACCCCAAGCTTTTTACAGTTAAAATCCCCTAAAGCTCGGCTTACAGATAAACCTGGGTAATTAGCGTTCATTTCCCAAACCCTGAAAGGTCCAATTCCTTGGCCACTGGAGTTTTTCATTTGGTCAACACGTCCTCCACATTGAGTAATTCTATAGAGTTCTTCAGGCAAATCAGGCTTCTGATCAAAAGTTAGCTGCACAGGGGTTATGTATTTATTGAATATACTGTTTCTTCGCTGTTTTACTTCTATTAATACTGGGTTCATATGAAATACACCATTATAAGGTTCTGGGACAAGGTCTGGAGGACTAGAAGTTGCTAAGACTGCCCTAGAATCCCCTAGTGTAGCACAGTAAATTTTTGAATTAACATATAAAATCAGAACTTGTGTGCTAAATAAATACTACCTTCCTGAAAGTTTTGCATCAATTTGACTTTTTTCTAACTCAACTTCACATTTGTTTGTCACATATTGAAGGAATTCTATTGGGTCAGGCTAAATAGTTCATACAAAACTTGTAAACACAGAAAATAAGTTCTGAGCTAGTTCCGAACAAAATGATGAGACTTTTCCACCGTTGACTCCATGACCATCATAAAGACCTAGGAATATACAATCTTCGTTAGATATTGTGAAACAATTGTCTTGGCATTGCTTTTCTTGGTCATGGCGAGGGTCAAGACCTGGAATTACTGCATATGATAGTTGAAATGTGTTGTTATTAATATATACTGAGTCTGAAAAAGCCTTAAGAGGTTCAGAAAGATGAAAGGCTACTTCAGTGAATTCGGTGTTTTTACTATTTTTATGTCTGTTGCGGATTTTAATAAGCGCTTGGCGTGAGTACTGAAGTTGTATAGCTGGTATGATTGATTTTATTTTGTCGGATTTTGTAAGAGCACAACTACCCATATTTATTTTATGTGTTCTTAGAAGATTTTGAGAGTAGATTGTTATGAAACTGTTTGTTTTTTACATGGTTTAAGATGGAATATTTGTTTAGAAAAGTTTTATTGCTTAGAATTTATTGGGTATTTTTTAGGTATTGATATCTGAAATCATATGCTGATAGTGAAATAGATGGATTTTGAATAAAATTTTATATTAAATTTAAGGTTTGTTATTATATGCTTGTTTTATTATGTGTATAGCTTTGATTTTTATAGGTTTTTTAAGACATGTAGAGTTTAGGTTGTAAGAAATTTAGTTTTAATGAATATTATTACTTTAAAAAAAAACAGTAAAGCGACTAGGTTAAAGAAATTTTAAAACTGTGGAAAAAGTAGAAAGTCTAGGGTGATTTAAGATATAAATTTATTATGATTATAACTTCCTACATTAATGATTTAAATAGAATATATCTTTTCTCAAGTATTTTTATAGATAAATCTTTTACTATGACAACTAACCTAAAAAAAGCATGATATTTTCCCCAAAGATCATATTTGGAATTTGGTTTTATAATCAGCTAATGGATTTACAAATTTAATAACGTGAATAATCCTTATAATTTGATCAAAAAAGAATTAATTTTAATATTATTTCAGGATTTAAGGGAAAATATATTAATAAGATATTCCAATAGTAAATAATGGCGCGAAAGCTTCTGATTTAGTAAGATGAAATAAGGCGCCTAATAATTAAATAATATAATTATGTCTGAGAGAGCTCAAATCTCTATTTTTAGTGATAAAAGCTATATTGATTCATTGAAAAAAGAGCTTGAGCAATCGATACAACTCAAGACAAATTATTACAATTACGATTTTGACAATGATAGACCTTTAAAGAGTACAAGATACAAATGGGAGAATCACACATTAAACTACTAATAACCTAATTATCAATTTGATTCAATAAATTCCCTATATAAACCCTATAACTTCCTCTAGATATCAAATAAAAAAATACTCTTTTCATATTATTAACCTCATATTTAATCATCCTAAAATCCTATCATCAACCCAACCCAATTCCCAAAACCTCATTTCCTTATACCTCCCTTCCTCCTTCCTTCTTCCCTAATTTACAAAAAAATAATCTCTAATCCCAATCTTAATATTAAAAATACCCAATAAAAAATAAAAATTATTTAAACACTTTAACTTTATCCGAAATTTCTTTAAAGCAATTAGGACATTTGGTAATCGTCTTCAAGCACTCTGAACAAAAAAGATGTCCACAAGGATAACAAAGAGTATTAGGTTCAGCCTCATTACAAATTCTGCATTCTGCAGGCATGGCAATATTTTCTTTATTTTCGCATTCTTCAGGTACAGCCACCTGCAATAATGTCGATCCAATTTTTATAAAGTCATCTAAATATATAGGGAATTCTTTACTAGTTTCCCCTTCAGGGCTAATCCTTCTCCAAGTTTTATTCGTAGACCCAAGATCTTCAACATAAAACCCATTATTTTCAAACAAAATACGCCCATGTTCAGCACTAAGCTGTGAGTCATCAACAATGGCAACTAAGTTTTCAGTATCTCTGCCTATAATTCCCCCATTTCTGTCTAGATTATATTCATTATCTCTAGCTGGGCCTTCATATCCTGTAATTGTTATTTCAATAGGGATACCAAAAGGAGTATGTCTGATGTTGGTAACACGAAACTCGCTAAGGCCCATTTGAAACATAAACCCTTGATCAAGTTTGAGTTTTTTGTTAATCATTATAAAGGTACCTGTTGTAGAACCTACATCTCTTAATAAAAACTGATTTGTTAACTGATTGTATTTGATTTCNTGAGTTTTATGTTTTTAATATAAACCTACATCTCTTAATAAAAACTGATTTGTTAACTGATTGTATTTGATTTCACAGTGCTTTCTGCTGACGAAACTCTCGTTTATCACATAATTATTTGAACCGGAATTCCTACCAATTGAAGCCCCGGTGTGAGTGATTTCGAAAATCTTGTATTTACACTGGCCTTCTACAGCTTTGAGGATCATGGAGTTCCAGGTACAGTCTGAATCAGAACATTCTGATTCGCTTTTGGGCTGCTCTTCTTTGAGTTTTTTTAGACTTTCTAATATTTTATGCCTATGAAGTCTGATTTTTACTTGGAAGTCATTAGCTAAATCATCTTCTGTGATTTGGAGTAGTAGGCAACCATCGATTCCTAAGGATTCAAATTTGCTTTTGTATTGTGGGAGCTCAAGTTGAGCTAGCCAGTCGCTTACTTGACTGACTGTCCATTTTGATGCTGAACATGTTTCCATTTAAAATTTTATATGAAATGATATAAATTGTTATAGGAAAACTATTAAATAATAATTATCTTAGTCTATTCAGCTTTAATAATCATTCCCACAAATCTGCATAATGTCCTTGTTTATGTTTAATATTAATTCTTTGATAATCTTATATAACTCAATATCCTCAATTATTTAAATTACAAGGTTAATTTCAGTAGCCTAAAGCACTTATCACAACTTTTTCAGTCTTTGCACATTTTTCATATAAATCTAGTAAAACCACTCTAATTCTCCTTCTTTTCAACAATTTTATAACTTCCACAAAATCATCCTAATACTCAAAAATTCCTAACCCATAAAAAATCATCCCTCTAAACTAGACTCCTAAACAAGTCTAAAATCAATCAAAAAATTCATTTTACATTATATTTCAACTAAATTCTCAATCCTCCGCATTTTGAACCTTATCGATTTTCGCGGTATTAGCACATTACGTAAATAACTTGTTGAATCTTATAATGTTAAACGATCTATTATTATCTTCGATACAGCTTAGAGAAGCTGGAGACAACTTGACAGATATCAAATTTTCCTATACTTTGCCATCACTAATGAGAGTAGAAAAGTTCAGAAGCGTGATAAAAAAAAATCAAAGCCCATATAACAGTCTTGGTTCTGAGATTGTTTGGATAGGGGGAAAAGAGAATATTTTAGCAACTTTAAACAGCCATGGTCAGGTGATATGCTATGATTTATTAGACGACAATAGGAGTGTTGTATTGACTGAAGGTTTTGAACATGCTTTCAAGATTTTCTTTACTGGAGAAAGTTTGTTTATGGTTATAAAAAATGACTATAGTGATTTTTTGAATTTTTTCCTAGTCCCAATAGAAGGTTTACAGACTGGTTCTTACTCAAGAACAAAGATTTTCGACCAGCTTCATTGTGAAATAAGAAACCTCCGCGATCTCGATAGTGATACCTGCTCTATAGTTGTGGAAAAAGGAAGCGTAATACAAATTTGGCATATTTTATCTAATACCCTTATCCAAGAATTCCCTTTTAACTCTAGCATCCAATACCAATACAGTTCAGGTTGCTTTATTTTCTGGGAAACAGGTAAATCAGATACCAAGCTTGGGATTATTTCTTTACAAAACTCAACAATGAACCAAATAATAATTAAAACCACAAGTCAAATTAACGCCTGCGAAATAATCAAAAGTAATCTTTTACTTGAAATCCAAAATTGTCACTTGCAAATCATTAACATATTCACAGGACAGAGTCATATTTTTACCCATAGTACACCACTAGCTGTTTATAAAAATGATACTTGTAATAGCATTTTTGTATTATTTAGTGATAAAACTTTTGCGACAATCAATGATAAAATTACATTAAGCAGTAAATGTTTGGATTTAACTGGAGATGTTTTTTATTCCAATTTGGGAGAATATTCAATCCTGTCAGATAAAACTGGGAGAGTCTGGGTTGCTGGTGAGAGGGTTGAGAAAGTTTTCGATGGCATCAACCGTGAAATTCAACAAATTGGTGTCAATCCTGATGCTAATCATATTTACTTGGCTAGCAGAGAAGAAATCTTTGTTATTGAGTAATAATTTCTTAAAACTTTGCCTTTAGATAAGAATATGATTGTGAGAAAGATGATGAGATTGATGGATTGGATATATGAGAATATATTTTAATTTTTTAATATAAGGAAAAAGATTGGGTAAAAGTATTTTTGCTTAAGAGAAAATATGGTTCTGTGAATGTTTTGTGTGAAAATTGTAAGATTATACTTAGGCTAAGAGTTTTTATAATTTTAGTTGTATGTTTGATATAAAGTGATTTAAATTTGAAAATAATTAATTGATAGATGGAAAAAATATTGATATCTTTTGAATTTTAAGTATTTTTATTAATATGATTTTAATCTCTAATAAATTGTGCTAATATGCTATGTTTGGATTTTATGATGTTTGAAAATTTTATATTTTTCTAAATCTTATAATGATATTCCTAAAGTAATTGGCTTATTTATAAAATATGCAATGAGCAGCATAGGTAAGCTAATAAAATTCATGTAAATCCAAAACTATCATTGCATTTATCCAATCTTTTAAAAATTCAATTTTTTATACTTCTTATCATAATATTATCCTAATTATCATATAAAACATAAACTAAATTGATATACTAAATTTTTCTTATATTAATCAATAATTATAAACTTGAAGCTTTGTTTTTAATTGAATCTTCATTCAACCTACTCTTTATTTTCTATGATTATTTTCCGAAATTTCCCCCAAAAAAATATATTTCTATCCTAAAATCATTTCTAAATTCCTATCAAACCTCATATATATGCTTTTACTTAAACAAAACTAATCATGCCTTGTCTAGTTAAAACATCCTTTCTTTGTCCAATTTTTTATTTTTCCAAATCCAAAATTATAGCGTCTATACCTTAAAAACCATATCCTAACAAACAGAATAAATAGCATAATCCAATAAGCCAAACAATAAAATATCAACAAATTCTTATTTAGATAACAATTTTCAACACCTAAACTTTTTTTTACTTACCAAATTTTTCTTTTAATCCAGCTTTTTTTATTTTCTCAATCATCCTTGCAATTCTCACAGCCCAAAAGCTAAAACTCATATCCCAAAATGCTAATTTTCTAGTTAAAAACTAAATCATCTGAATTAATGCCTAACTTTTTTCCCCTTATCTCACAACCGAGACAATTACCGTAATATCATCAGGCTTTCCTCCAACCCAAGGCTGATTCGCTTCTTTCATTCTATCTTGAAACGGGGTATTTTCCTTTCCTTGCGACCTTTTCTTTGCTAGGAAAAGAATTTTATTTGACAAGTCCTCAACACTTGCTTTAGGGAAAAGCTTGACAATCTTCTGAATCTCCTCCGTATAAACATTGTCCAACACTCCATCTGTCCCAACAACAAGAATATCCCCAGGGTATACTGTAATACAGTATTCATCTGAATCGATATCTTTAGAATTCATCAAATTCCCTGACATTGAATAAGACACTGACCTACTGCAAAGTTGTTTTTTATTAAACTCCTTAGATATTTGAAAAGGAGTATTAAAATTATATTGTTTCGCTGATGTTTGAAATACCAGCTTTCGGCTTCCATCTGAATATCTGAATAATAAAAGCCCACAATCTCCAAGATTTGACACATAAAGACGATTTTTTTTTAATGATGCGAGGAGATATGTAGAACTTCCTCCATTTGACACTGAGTTATATGCTTTTTTGATGACTTCTTTACATGATATAACATCTTTTTCTTCAGACACAATTGATTTACATTTTTGCATTAGTTCATGTGAAAAATCTTTACTAGATATGCCGAAATCATAGAAAATTCCCCCTACACCATCAGCTATTCCTATGGTTTTTGAGGTTAAAAAATAGGCATCTTCGTTTTGTTCTGGAATCTTGGGAATAGTTTTACAGTTACTAGTGAATTCTAAGTTAAATTTTTGATGGTTCAATGGGGTTATTATAGTACAAATCATGTTAAAATGTTTTAATGTAGGACTTTCTATGAAATTGACAAGTTCTTTCGACGTGTTAAGTTTTGTAGGGTATTCAGGATGGAGTAAGGTAGAATCCTTTGATTTTATAATAAATTCAGTTTCTGGGTGTAGCCAGAGTTCAATAAAATACTCATGGTGAGAGAGGGAATATATCATTTGTAATTCTTCATACCGATCTTCATGAGATAAACATAAAAGATACGGGAATAATGTACAGCCTTTGTTTACAGATATCCTATGTAGGCTCTTCTGCTTTTTCCGATTGCTTTTGGCATGGGCGTAGTACATAAAGTTTTGAATAGATCTGATTGCTTTGAGAAGGTATAGCTCAGACATGAAATTTATTAATTCAATATAATCCATAGTAATTTTCCATCTAGAAACTTAGTCATTATTACTAGTTTTATTTTTAATATTATAATATTTTGGTAGAATATAAGGCATAAATACTGTTTTGTTTCTGTGTTCATATTTCTATGTTTGCTAAAAGTTAAGCATACTTTTTCTGTTATAGTGTTTAAATTATAATATATGTCCATGTTTATGTAAACTAGAGGTTTGAATTTGCCCTTATTTGATTAGATTTTCCTTTAAGTTTATATTTCCTTAAGCTATTCGGGTGACCTGTTACATTTTTTATGAGATAGTTTGTGTTACTATTGTTGAATAATTTCAGATGTATAGAATTATATCAGAAGGTTAGTTAATTTACTGATTTAAGAGTTTTTATGAGTTTTAGTTGATTAGCGGTGTGCTTGGTGGGTGTTTAATATTTTATTAGGATTTATATGAGTGATTTTATACTTCTTTTTTGTGTAGCCTCAGTAAAGGTTCACATGGTAATAAAAGTGAATGATTTCATGCGAAATTTTATGAGTGTGAAGGAAAATTTAAGGTGAAAGTGATGTTTGTAGAGGAGTATTAAAGAAATCAGTAAGAAAATTTTGAAAATTTGTATGTGTAAAGAGCTTAAGGATTATATTAAGTATGAAGAAAAAGTTAAGTGTATTACTTGATGCTTGATTTTAGGAAGAAATACATATATTCAGTTTGAAATAGGGTCGAAGTATATGAGTTAATAGCTAAAAGGATGAAAATGTTTATAGTTATTATATTTTAATCAAATAAAATGCTGATTTTAGTTAAGCTAATATAAAAAACGATGCTGAATGCAATTTTTATAGACCGAAAATCAATGTAATGTATTTAAAATATAGCTGTAGATGATATAAAAATAAAATATTTTTCATAAACTTAAACTATTTTGCTAGGGGTTTTATATGCTTTTATAAATAATTTTTTATCTTCTAATCTTTCGATAATATTACCCTTTTTATAACTATAGTATCTTAGGGTCTATTTATTAAATTTAGTAATTATCATTTATCGATTCGAAATAGGTTTATCATATTAGAAATTTAATATTATTTAGTCGACAATATACCAAATAATTTTTGCAAACCATATAATTATATACTAAATACTTGTAAAAATAAAATTATTCTTAGCTTTTAAACACATTTAAATACAATTTTTAAAACTTTCAATTAAATTCTGAATTTATTTAAACTACTTCAATTAACTTATTAAATTACATAGTAAGAAACCTTGGAAGTGCTAGAAGTGCATGGACAAAAAGATAAGTGTTAGGATTAGAAAGAAGATATATATAATAAATAGGCTTGTTGCAAGATATACTAGCCCAATAACTGCAAAAGATCATTCCAACAAGAGAATATTTAGAAAAATAAGGATAAGCATTACAAGGAAAAACTGAAAACAATTGTTGAATCTAATTTCAGTGATCTGGTTTTTATGTAAATATAAACTTTCTAATAAAGGAAAATTTTGCTATAACTTGTTGACATTTTTCGTTTATATAAGGGAGTTTATTTATAATTGATAAGATGTTTGTGCTTATTGATATTGAATACAAATCAAAACTTTGAAGGTTAGCTACAAGCTTTTGAAATCCTTTTCATCTATAAAGCTATTTAAAAAATCAGAAGGTTAATGTTTGCTACAAATTGAGTCAGACCCACTTTAGCTTTAAGTTCGCTAAGACTATTTTCTAAGTCTTCAAATTCTTTATGCCCTTTAGTATAAATTTCACGTAAAGAATCCTGAGCTTTCTCTATAAAATTTTTAAATCTTTTCTTATATTCTAATTTCAACATTATCTTGTATTTCACTAATAAGCATCAAAAGTTTCTGAACTCGAGTTTTTCTATTAAAACACTGCGGCATTCTTGAGACTCTCTAATAAATATTTCAGTATCCAAAGGTTTTAAAGAATGAGACACTCCAATTTGGCTATGTAAACCTACACAATCTTGACAAAGATAATTGATTTGATTGTTACAAATACAACATATAATTGATAAGTTTATGCTATAAACAATACAAACTTCATTGATATTTTGTTCTTCAGGCCATATATCTTGAGCTATAATGTCTAAGATTAGGTAATTCTTTTCTATGTTGTAAAAAATGATTACTGTAAAAATACTTAATCTGTATTTGCATAAACACTCTATTTCTAGCTTCTTGTCGCAATAAGCACATTTAGATTCCATTATTACAAAAATGGATCAGCCGGGGATTGAACCCGGGGCCTTCTGAATGCAAATCAGATGTGATACCACTTCACCACTGACCCTCCCATTTTTTACCTTTGTTTTAGTCTTTTATACTTCGACTTATTTTTTATCTTTTAAACCAATATAAACTATTAAATATTATTTCCCACTACGCATAAGCTTCAGCAATTCATTATCGCTTGACAACTTTTCTATACGTTCCTCATAAGATTTTATAATCTCCTTTTTTTCTCTATTCTGTTCTTGTAGGAATTCAATTTTATCTTGTTCGCAGACGCTTTTAACTTTTTCCATGTTTTTTTCCAATTCTTTTATTTTTCCCTCAGCTTTTTTAAGTTCTTCAACAATGTCGACATCAGCTCTAGCTTTAGCTAATTTTTTTGTAACATCCGCTTTATACTCAGTCACTTTTGTTTTATATTCATTAAATTCTTTATTTAATCTCTCATATTTTTCCTGAATTACATTATTATTCTTCAAAGCTTCATTCATTTTCTTTTCAATCTGATCCATCTCAAAAAGTTTATCACAATGCAATTTTTGCATTTGTTTAATTTTAATCAAAAAAATACTTTTCTGTTTTTCATAAATACTACATTTAGCTTCAGTCCTCCTTATAGCTTCTTGTAAACAATCATTATAATATTGTTGCATACTATTAACAAGTTTCCATAATGATGCGATAATTTCATAGTATTTTAAATGATCAATATTTCCTTCAGGTGCTTTAAATGTCATAAGTTCTTGTTTGGATTCATATATTTTAATAATATTTTGAGCAGCTTCTAATTCTTTATTTAGTTCATCTATACGGTTTAAATCATTTTTTTCAGTAAGATTTAAGGCGCGTATAGGTGAAATACCCATATCTTGACAGTTTTGGTCTCTGTTAGTAGGCTCAAGGGTTTTTGGTAGTGATTTTTTTGTAGTTGTATATTTTTCATGCAATTTTTGGATGCAATCGTCTTGAGATTTTATTTTTGATGTGAGTTTTTCTGTGTTTTCAAGCATTAAAAGATATTCTCCTTTTAAAGCGTGGTATTCTTTTTTCAATTTTGTAAATTCAGCATCTTTTTCTTGAGAGACTTGATTGGAGATTTGAGGGTTTATAAGAATGCTTTGGTTTTGGGGTTGCTCTATAGGTAAGAAGGGATTTTTAGAAATTTCAGGGCTGTGAGGTATTTTGTCATTTTTGCCGAATACTTTGCTTTCTATGTTTAATGATGTATCGATTTGCATTGGGGGGAGATTTGTTACTTGTCCTCTGTCTATGTTTTTGGTTTCTTCATCAGTTAATGGTGTGGTTTTAGGTGAGATATCAAAGTTTTTATTCGAATCCATTTTCCCCGGTTTATGTTTACAAATTTAAGAAATGGAGATAAACAGGCAAAATGCTGGTTTAGGAAATTACTTAGAAGGACTACTTTGTGTGATTGAATTTTTAATAGATTCTCTTGTAAAGAGATAAATATTGTTAAATTTTGGCTAGTGACTGGTTGATATGAAAAAAAAATAATAAAATTTTGATGCTTTTACTGATATTTCTTAGCTTAAGTGCACATCAAAATTTAAATCTTTTCCTGTATCTTTTACTTTATATTCTCCCATTTTCTTATCAAATTTCTAAAATTACTCTTAGCAAATATTCCTGTAGAATTTAAAAACTCTTTAAACCATGTCTCTTGATATCATTTAATTACTCTTTAACTTTTAAGTTTTCTTTAAATCTTTAGCAAGTTCATTTACCTCCTATTTTCCTTAAAAATTATTCCACCTAGTCTTCAACATAAATAAAGAAAATTAATCAAATAATCAATATCTCCAAGCTAAAATCCAATAAAAATTATAAAATTTCATATCCAAAACTTTTTACAATAATAAAAACTTAGTACCATCAAGCAATTAGAAATTTTATATTATATTGTTATAATATAATAAAATCCTAATGGGTTGTTGTTCATCCAGAAGCCCTCTCTACAATTCATTAGTTAGGAAATCTATGAACGACTTTATTGAAAGCACTAAGCTCAATTTATTTTCATGTCTTGACATCAAAAGACTTGATGCACAAATTCTATCAGAAAATATGGATCAAGAGACTTATGAACTTTTTGCCAAAGGTTGGGGAATTAATGCTAGTTATGAGATGTTCTCATCTAGGGGTGTAGTCCATAAATTTGACTTAAAAGTAAGTTTGATGCTTTTCTCAAGCGATTTTCCCGAGAATAAAATATATTTACTTAAAGAAATGCTCAATGGCTGTCCAAGACGATTAATGCAATTTCTTGAATGGCGATATAGGCTTATTAATGATAAAATACCTAATGAAATGCAGAAGTTTAAAATTCTTGAAAGAAATGATGCGAAAGAGTGGATTGGTAGTACTAGGTTTAGAGCTGGTAGTGAAATTATAAATTCTTTTTATCAGATAAAAAATGATGAACGTATGATAAACACTTTGAATTTACTTAATATTAATTAGGATTTCAGTTTTATTTTGTGTGAAATTTTTTAAACAGTTTTTGTTTTTATGAATAACTTAATTCATCCAAGTAAAATATGTTTCTATAAGTATGTTAAACATTTTCTGTTAAAAATTACCAATAATCCTAAACTGAAATTTATTTTAAACATCCAAACCACAATAACCCTAATCCCAATTTATCCTACAAAAAAAACTATAAAACTATCTCTAATTCACAAGCCTATAAATAAAACCATAAAAATATAATCTCCTATAAAATTCTACCTAAAAACTTACCCAATTAAAACCATAAAAAATCTTTAAAACACCCTTATCCTTATAAACCCAAAAATCCTACTCAAAACCAAAGATTACATATCAACTTTAAATAATAAAAAACTCAGTATGGATAAAAATATTTACAGCATCAACCAAATAAAAGATTATGAAATCCTAGGCCCATTAGGTCATGGAGCATATTCCAGAGTCTATAAAGTCAAGCATCGTTCAAGTAAAAACGAATTTGCCCTTAAAATTATTGAAAAAAACAAACTCACTGTATCAAAACTTAACCGTCGACTTAAAAACGAAATCACATTACAATCATCTTTAAATCATCCATGTATCGTCAAACTTTTCAATACATTTGAAGATAATGACTTTATATATTTAGTTTTAGAACTTTGTGCTGGTGGGGAGTTGTATACACAAATTAAAGAAGTAGGTAAGCTTCAAGAAGAAGATGCTAAAATTATGTGTAGTCATATTGTTGAAGGGTTAATATATTTGCATTCAAATGGTATACTTCATAGGGATTTAAAATTAGGCAATTTGTTATTGTCTGAAGATAGAACATTAGTAAAAATTGCTGATTTTGGTTTGGCTGTTAAGCTAGAAAACTCAACTGAAGAAAGAAATACTCTTTGTGGGACACCGAATTATATAAGCCCTGAAATTATTAACAGGCAACCTTATGGTTTAGCTTCAGATATGTGGTCGCTTGGATGTATTATTTTCGCTTGTCTTAATGGTTCTTTACCTTTCCAAAGCACATCTATAAAAGACACATATCTCAAAGCTAATGACCTAAAATACTCTTTACCAAAACAATTTTCAGCTGAAGCTCGTGACTTGATTTCTAAGCTTTTAACTTGGGATTCAGTCCAAAGGTTATCAATTATACAAGTAAGAGATCATCCTTTTTTCTCATCAATTTATGGGCTTAATGTCTCTAACATGCGCCTAAGCCCGATTTCACGTAACGAAATCACCTATGCAGACTATTCAGAAAAAATGGTCTCACCAATAAAAACTCATGCCCCACGCCTATCTACATTCTCCAACAGTCGCAAAACCTTATTCGAATCCAAAATTCTACCTCTCTGCACATCAAATCTCGGCCTGCTTCTCCCATTCCGCCATCCTCTTCAACACGGTATCCTCGAAATACTTTTTGATGGTAAAATCATATTAAAAATCAAAAATAAAACTTTAGAAGTCTCTAAAGATGGCCTAACAGTAATTTATGAAAACAAAACTATGTGTTTAGATAACATGAGTAAACATTGTAAAAAACTCTACAAATATCTTGAAAAAGTTTTAGAAGTCATTCGATCTAAAACCCCAAAAGTAACAGTAAAAATTGGTTCAGCAACATGTGTTCTTATGTGTAATGCCCCACCTTCTAATTTTGAAGTAGATTTTCAAAACGGAAACAAACTTTGTATGAAAGTTGGTAGTGATACTGTTAGAATCATGACAAATAATAAAGATTTAGAAGTGAGTATAATGCAGGATTATGAGTATTTAGATCAAGAGTTAAAGATTATAATCGATACAGCTATGAATGGGCTTAGGATTTGTTTTGAAGAAGAAAAAAGGCTTATCCATAAGTAAATGGATATGTAGACTTTATTATGATTTAATACTAGTTAAATTGCTCTTCCACAGTCTTCACATACAATTGTTTTGTATTTAGTTGTCCATGTTGGTTCCCAGCAGGCTAAGAAATAATAGACAAATTCAGCTAATTTCCCTTCTAAGTCCCCATCTTCAGGGAATGCAATTGAAGTTTCTACCTGCTTATCACAATGCTTACAATATACTTGTCCTGATGGGGGAATTATGTTGATTTTTGGTAGGCTTATATGAGAACGTGTTGATTCATTATCACTCATTCTTCGGCTTTGTGATGTAAAACTACGGATGCTGTTAAATTCTTCGTTTTCCAGCATGGAGATAGACTTTTTCAGCTCAGCGGATTTTGGGTTTTGGAAGATGGACTTTTTTTGAAGTGAGGGAATTTTACCTTTTCTGTATGCGAAAAGGAACTGTGGGGCTAAGACGTCGGGGTTTTGGGATGATATTCTTTGATGCTTTTTCGGGATTTTAAAATTTTCATCTGGGATAATGTCTTTTAGTGAAAAATTTTGAGTTGAGCTGGTTTGGGATAAACGGGAATGGCTTCTTTCGACGTCACAATCTTTGGAAGTGTTGGTGAAGGATGTTTTTAAGGTTCTCCACGTGCTTTCAAGACTTGCGCTTTTTAACTCACCGTTAATAAGAATTGGGTCCATTTTTAAATTATTAGATTCGATAACTTTTAAATCCATTCTTCTTTAATTTTTTTCAAATACCAAATGAATTTGTATCAATCCACCAATACCCAAACTCTAATCTAACCAATATTATCAAAATTACTTTTTTTCTTAATACACTATTATTTAACATAAATTCTAATCTTAATTTTTTTCACCCAAAACCCTTCCTATTTTTCTCTCTAACTCCTTTTATTCCCACTCATCTTTAGCATTCTATTCAACTAAATCCTAAATCAAATCTTTATTAAAGGGTTTATTAATCAATATTCTAAAAGATCGGCTTTTAAAATATTTAAATAATGAAAAACTTATCTTCATCTCGAAGTTCAAAAATTATATGCAACGTAAGCAGCACAAAATACGAAGTAGTCAGACATGCAGCTAAAAAAATACTGGGGTGGAAGCTTTCATATGAAGAAGAGAATGAAGAATGGGATGTTTTCTGGACTGATAGCGCAGTGCAACCTGAAAAACTTGCTAAAATGAAGCACTATCAGCGTATAAACCATTTTCCAGGTATGTATTTAATATCCCGAAAAAACTATTTAGCTTTCAATCTGGGTAAGCTCAAAAAACTATTTCCTGATTGCTATAACTTTTTTCCCCGTACTTGGGTTGTTCCTTGTGACCTTGGAGACTTAAAATCTTTCATGCTATCAAAAAAAAATCCTTACATCATCGTAAAACCTGAAGCTTCATGTCAAGGCCGGGGAATTTACTTAACAAAAAAAATCGATGACATTGACTCAGATGAACGACATGTTGTTCAAGAATATCTAACAAAACCATATCTTATTGACAATCTAAAATTTGACTTAAGAATTTATGTGCTTATTACAAGCTGTGATCCTTTGCGGATTTTTATTCATGAAGATGGTTTAACACGTTTTGCTACAGAAGAATATGAAAAACCTAATTCTTCTAATATTGAAGATATGTGTATGCATTTGACAAACTATGCTATAAACAAAAACAATCCAAATTTTGTGCAAAATGAAGACCCAGAATGTGATGATGTAGGACACAAGCGGTCTCTAAAGTCAACTTACGATTATTTACAAGCTGAAGGTTATAATATAGAAATACTTAAAGGACGTATTGACGATATTATCATCAAAACCTTATGCGCTGTACAGCCTAACCTGTGCCATCACTACAGGTCATGCCAAGCTGAAGACTACTCAAAATCCATGTGCTTCGAAATATTAGGTTTTGATGTTATAATCGATAAAAAACTCAATCCTTACATACTAGAAGTAAATCATACCCCTTCATTTTCTACAGATTCACCTCTAGACAGGACTATAAAAAAAACTGTCATAAGTCAAGCTTTAAACCTTTTAAACGTCACTTCAAGAAACAGAAAAAAATACTATAAAAAACTTAAAGAAGATATACTAAAAAGAAGCATGACAGGTAAAATGGATAAAATGAGTAAAGAAGAAAAACAGAACCTTATCAAAAACTTAAGCATAAAAAAGAATAAATATGAAAACAAACATCATGGAGGATATAGAAAAATATACCCAATAGAAGGATATGAGAAATATGATAAATATATTGAAGCTGCTGATAATTTATGGCAAGAATGGACTGGGGCTAAAATTATTAGAAGTAGGAAATCTGATACTAAATCCCCAGTACCACAAGTGCCACAAAGACCAATGAAAACATTAACTAATATATATAAACCAAAAACACAAAATACAGGTAAAAAAATAACTGAAAGTGAAGGAAATGTTGAAAGGCCATCATCAACGATTTTTGAAAGACTTTCACAGCCGATTATTAGGAAGTTTAGAAGTACAACAGTAAGTTATTTACCTGGGGTGATTTATGATGAGAAAAAAGATATGAAAAAAGAAGCACCAATGATTGTGAACTCTTTTCCTGAATATGATAAAGTACAAGTTAAACCTAGGGTGTATAGCGATATTAAATGCTCACCTTCTATAAAACCAGTAAGTCAGAGACATGCAGTATTAACATTAAAAGACTTAATGCTAGGAAGGCCTGCATCATCAAAAAACAAATATTTAGAGTTTATACTTAAAACTAGATAATGTTTATAATCATATATTACCTTAAATACAAAATAACTTTAAGTAAAATTCTAATTACTTATCTTCCACTTCCACTCATTACTGTATCTATATAATCTCTAACTGCTGAATCAGTAGTTTTCTGAGCAATTTCATTCAGTACTTCAAACATCTTAGCTTTAACCGCAACTTCTGCAGCTTTTAAATAACTTTCAATATACTGCAACATTGTTATTTGATAATCAACTTCAGGAACTTTTAAAATTGCTGCTTCAGCTAACTCATATTGTCCTTTCTGAATTAAAGTATTAGCAAAAGGTCTATATCCAATAGGTGGTGCTTTTTTTTGTTTAAACATACTTTCAATACCAGCCCAATCATTAGTTGAAGCTTTTACTCTAAGTTTTAAATAACACATTTTTTTATCGCTTATATTAAATTGTTTAGCTATTTTCTCAGCATTTTGGTCTTGTCCATGTTTTAATAAACGGATTATTGTATCGCATATTGAACAATCAACAATCCCTCGATCTTGAGTTTCTTTAATAAGTCTTTTTTGTTGTGTTATAAGAGTTATATGTTCTTTTGTTGCAGCTTCATATAATGGGTCTTTATCATATTTACTATATAAATCCTTGGCTGTTGCAAGAAACTCAACTCGAGTTTTGAGTAAATTCGACTTATAAGCTTTTTCTATAGTAAAATTCCCTGCATCTTGGAACCTTTTAAGTTCTTTAAAAGCGTTTCTTAGAAGTTTTTCATCAACTTGGCGGGCGTAACTTAAAAACATCTCCCTTGCGATTGGCTTTTGAAGGACTTTTTGAACTGAATTGTTTTCGGCAGGGATATAGTCAGGTCTTTCTGATGCTATTGTATCTTCTTCATGGATTCTCATTATAACAAGATATCTATATAAAAATTACATATCATCTGGGTCAGAACTTTCTATAGCTTTGTCTAATGCCCTTTCATATTCTTTCATATAAAGTAATAATGGGACTTTACGAGATATTGCCGGTTCATTTTCTAAGAGTTTTATAGCAAGTTCACGTCTACCATAATCTAAAGCTTTACGAGCTATATCAGTATATTTTACGCTTTTACATGAATTAAGTTTTTCACATATTAAATCACACATTTGACTATCATTATATCTTTGATCTGTGAGTTTTACACATGCCCAATGTACATAAATCTCATCAACACGAAGTTTCCAAAGTTTAGATATTTGTATAGCTAAAAAATGATACCTAGAATCTAAAAGCCTTTTTATTAATAATTCACCATTTGTCCTTGTGTATATAAGTTGTTTATATGTTAAAGGTCTAGCAACCCAATCTTTTCTTATGTTGTTAAGGACTTTAAGGTTTCTAACAATTTCTACAAGTTTGTTACTTTCAAATATCCCTGGAGGTAAAAAGGTTTTACCAAAAGCTGCAGCTTTTAAGAGTTTTTCTTGTGAGTCTACATCAAATTCAGCACTTGCTGCTTGTAGTAATTTTTCTACAGCTTCTAATAATTGTTCATTTTGTTGTAAACTTCTTATACTTTCACCTGAACTGCCTGAGTTTTCTAAATAGCTTTCATTAGCTGTAAGAAGTAAAGCTGGGGCAGAAAGGCTTCCGATAGATAGGGTCATCTGTAGGGCTTCATCGATTTTTTCCCAAAACTCACATTTTTCAGTAGTTATAACCCTCATACCATCGATTTCTGGTACACAAAAAACTCCTTCTTTTTTCTTATCAATATCCATATGTGCAGTTGTATTATCAGGACCTAAAATTCCAATATAATCCCCACACACAACACAAACCGCATCCGTACCACACCACACTAACTGTTTAATCTCCGTCAAAGCTAATCTAGTATCAATTCTCGTAAGTATCCTTGAAAAATTAGCTTCTAAAACTACAACAACCGACCCTTCTAACAACAAAGCTAAATATTCTCCAGTCACACTCAACGCAATATTTTCAACCCTACTAATTTCTTCATTAGTAAAAGGAATCTTACTAAAAAACTTCACTTCTTTAGACTCTTGTATAAGATTCAATCCACCATTTGGATCTCCACACAATATATCCAAATTACTAGAAAATGAATGATTAGGAGGAATTGCTTTAAAACATGTTGGTCTACCTCTTCTTTTGTCTATATTATTTATAACCTCAGGTTTACAACTTGTAAAATTCCTCACGTAATAAAAATAATTATCTGCAGTCAAAAAAATCAACATATTTTCGAAAATCTCAACACTTATGATTTCTTTTTCTTTTGGTGCAGGGGTACCAAAAAGAGGTGCTGGGAAACTAATATTTTCACCATGGATATCTAAAAGTTTGATTTCTCCATCGGCAAAGATAATGACGAGGATTTCATCATTTGTCCAACCCATGCCAACGAATTTTTTATTGAAATCCCAGATAACTTTACCTTTAAGTTTACCTGCTGAGTCATTTATTGTTAGATATTCACGGAAAAGTTGATTGTTTTTTGGGATTCCTAGGATTAGGCTTTTTGGTTTCATGATTCGAGCGATTGGGCCTCCGAATTTTGCCGCTGCGATGTGGAAGTATTCTAGGGCGAGATCTTGTTCCCATTTCATATCGTAGAGATGCATTTGTCGGTAGAAGACATCGCCGAGGTCTGTCCAATTCAATGTTGCCATTGATTATTATTATTTATTGTTGAAAGCTTAATTAGGTAGGAGTTGAGACTTGATTTAAGGGTTTAGAGGGTTGGGGAGAAATCGAAAAGAGAAAAAGCTTCTCCTCTCAACAAATTCCATTTAAAAATTGATCTCATCACATCTAAATTACACTAATTTCCCCATACCTTATACCTAATATCAAAATCCCCATACAAGATATAAATTCTCTTTAAATCCTTTAATCTTCTATCATCCTATAAATTATTTCATATACACTTAATTATCTTATCACAAAAAAAATCACATTAAAAATCCATTATCTCACAATTTAATATCCAAAATACCATCTTATTTCTTACCTGAATTTCTCTTTATAATCATCATATCCCCTAATTATAATTTCTAAATATAAACTTTAATTTATATATATATAAATTAACTACTACAAGCTAGTTTAATAAATAANTATATATAAATTAACTACTACAAGCTAGTTTAATAAATAAGAGCCATGTGGCTTAAAAATCCTACCTTGCATATTTTTGTGTAGGTTCTGCACACCCAAGCTTTTGTAGTAAACTTTAGCAGAATTTGGCTCACAAGGGCTCGAAACTATACCCACAGGTTTATTTGCTGAATGATGACTATTAGAAACGCTTACATTTAGTTTTGTATCCTCATGATGTTTATGATTAATATGCCTTTTTGGGCTTGTCGAGGACTTGTGGGAAATAAATCTGTTTAAGTTATCATAAAAGTTTTTATCACGAAAGTTGTAGTTTATAACTTTAGGTTCAAATTTCGGCGATGCACTAAAGTTATGACCTTTATTTGTTTTGTTTTTTACTATAAACTTGTGTATCTGTGGTTTTATTTTGCTTTCTTTATGATTGTATTGCATATCTTGAGATTTATGATCTTTTATCATATATTTGTCTAAATTATGACTATGGTCATGCTTTTCAGCAATTGGTTGTCTAGGGGAACTGTATTGTAAAAGAGACTTTTTTTTGCCTTTTGGTTTTTGCGCTTTGAATTGTTGTTGACAAACAGATTTTGACTCAAGAGACCCTTCACTGGAAAAGTCCTCAGGCTCTAAAAAACGCACTGATCTTTGATGTTTGAGCTTAGAACGTGATGGGTCTTTTAATATTGAACATACTGAGTTGTTATGGCTTTTTGAGTCAATTGATTTAGATCGGCACTTGTCATCGTGGTACTTTTTCATTTTTATAAACAGTTTTTTATGTTTTTAGATTAAGATATGGGGAAGTAAGATTTTATGCTTTTTGAGGTTTGTTTATGGAATTGTTGGAGTTGTAAAGGTTTTTTAAGTTTGGAATAAGAAATTACTTTTTTTTGGAAGATTTTGAGAAGGAGGTTTAGAGAAGTGAGTGAGATTGTATGAAGAAAAAAAAAATGTGTGGGAAAATGTGAGGAAAATTAAGATAAGAGGATGATATAGGATTTTTGTAAGGGAATAGATGTGAAGATGAAAATTTTAGGTTATTGGATATAAGGGATGATATTTTTTTTTAGATTATTGATAGAAGGGATTATAGATTATTTTATTGTGTTAAAATATATTAAAATAATACAGTTTTTAATATTTGTTTAAATTAGATGTATTAATGATTTTGTTTAATATGTAATTATCTATAATGCAATAACTAGTTAGAATTTTATAGTGTAAGAATATGATATTAAAGTTATCTTATAACGGGGAAAAAGTTTTTGGGAATTGAAAAAATGATTTATTAATTCAAATGTCATTACAAATCAGAATTTGTTACCATGTTAGTTAGATAATTTTTTCATAAGAAATCTCTTAAATGGGAACCAAATGATTTAATTGCTTGTGTTTGAATCTCTGAGTCTTATATGCTAACAAAGTTTTAAAATAATTAACTGACTGATGAATTATTAGTTCCAGGTTTATCCATCATCTCAATACCTTCATCAATATAGTTTGATCTATTCACAATAATTTCTACAAAAATTTATCAAATTTCTTTTATTCACTCTACTAAAATCAAAATTTGTTGAGCAAGAATTTTCTTCTATTATATTTTCTTTTAAAAAGCATAATCAGATGAAGTATATAAATTTGAAAACTCGATATTTTACAAATAAAAAATTCGCAGCTTTGAATGCTAAATCATATTCTTAAGAAAGTTATTCTGATTTAAACTCAACAACACTATTCATAAATAATAAAAAATATGAATACTAAGGCCAAGTTGAATATAATAAAAAAATATATCAGCACAAAGAGATATTTGCTTTTGATACCTGAGTTTTTCACATCTATAAGTAAACTATTATCCATTCCAAAACTGCTTTTTCACTGTAAAGTTCATTAAACAATTTCTTCTATTCATAATCCCAAAAAGTGATTATAGATATTTAACTAGTACTAGACAAATCATATAAAACTCTCCCACCAATAAATCTAAAAATAGTTTTTATTAAATAAACTTAACCTTATATCCAGCTTTACCACNAAGTGATTATAGATATTTAACTAGTACTAGACAAATCATATAAAACTCACCCACCAATAAATCTAAAAATAGTTTTTATTAAATAAACTTAACCTTATATCCAGCTTTACCACATTCTCTGTCGTTGGATATAAAAACTCTAAACTGCAAAAGTCCTTTTACCTCCCTTTCAAAATCCACATTTTTTTTCATCTCATCTCCTACAGCCTTGCAAATTTCTTTCTTACTCATACCTTTGCAATCCATCAAATAACACAATTCTTTAGGAAAATCATAATAAGTCTCATCTTTCAAATAAATTCTAAAACTACCTTCATAAGCTTCTATTTCAAGCCTAGGGTCTTGAGTTCCAACAATTACTTTCCCATTAAGCTTTTTTATAATATCTTTAAGCTTAATTTTACAAATACCCAAATCCATTAAAATTCCTGAATCTGGAAGCTCTGTGCCAATAATTTCAAGTCCTAGATAATAAGTGACTGGACTAAGAAATGGATACTCATTAGGTTCTGATATAAATTCTAATACATCAAGCCGAGATTGGCTATGAAAAACTTTGATAGCTATTTTACTGACCATTACAATTTCGATTTATAATAAATTGGCTTATGGGAGATAGATTAAGTTAATATGTTTTTTGTATTTGTATAAAGTTTTATATACTGAATTCGAAATTATTATATATGAATAAAAAGATTTGTGTATAAAATATAAGAAGATTGTGGTAAATATGAAAGCAAGGCTTAAGCTTTGAGTTTTAAATAGAAGTTATAATAAACTTTAAGGACTTGAGAAAATAAGATATTTATGGATGATGAAAAGAATCAGCTTTTGAATTTTTCCTGAAAAGGATTTTGAAATTATTATAAGGGTATAATATAGCGATTTATGCTAAAAAGGTAAGAATGATAATTATTTTATGTAGATTGGAATTATTGATTTTTTGAGGAAATTAAGTAGATAGAGTGAGGATAAGGAATAAATGATAAGTGTTTTATTGAGATTGTAAGGAATTTTAAGGTGATTTTTTACTATGAAGCTTCTGACGTAGTGAAAATTTTGCAGCGAGTTAGATTATAAGACTGAATATGGTGGAAATCAATAAGATCTTGTATGAAAAAATATAAAATACGCAAGAAGTTGGGTGGATGTGTGGAAATTTTAATAGGCCGTAAGAGTTTTTATACTATAAAACTATTGATAACAAGATAAATTTTATATTTACTTGAATTATCGGCATATTTTATTTTTATATAGAGACTGATAAGAATCTTTTATATCAGAAACTTAATTTTAACTTGGATGTCTAAAGTAGGATTAGTGAAAACACCATATTTCATAATATAAGGTATAGGTAAATTATATATTCATTACTAAGAAATAATTATATAAATATTTAAGATATTATAATTGTATAGACACTAGGTATTTAATATTTAGATTTAACTAATAAATTCATAGTTCTTATAAGGTATATTTTCATATTTATGCTTTTATTTAAAATTCAACATGTATTTTGAATATTATTTTATAATAGTAAATATTTTAATATATATACTTAACTTACTAGATAGATGAGAAAATTCTTCAGATAGAATAATATATATATATCAAGCAATTTATAATAATAAATATATTAAAAGCTCTCAAAAAAAAATTCTCATAGTTTGTGACAAAAACCATAAATAGAAATAATTTACTTTTTTATCTAAATTTCTCATTACATCAAACTAAAATCTAACTTAAAATATTTTCATACAAAATCATAACCATTATTAAAAATCTCTCCTAATTAACTAAAAAATCCAAAACCCTCAAAAAAATAAAACCAAAATTTCCATCACATAATTTTTCCCATGAAAATCTTATCACAAAAAAAAGCCTATAACATAATCCCTTAAAATATTAAATTTTTTTCTTCTTATTTTTCTTCGGACGTTCATTAGGATTTCTTTTCCCAGGCCCATACTTAAACCCAGATTTCGCATGTAACTGAAAACCAAACATTTCAACTGCTTCATTATCATAAACTTCAGGTTTCTTCCAATTCCATTTATGTTGCCTTCCTCCCATAAGTGTTAATTGATCTTCTCTTAAAATCACATCATTACTATTCTTCCCTCCTTTAGGATTTGGTATTGGATAAACAGTCCCAGTAAGATTATTACGTTTATTTTTAGGTTCATAATATTGTGTCCTTCCTTCACTATCAACTGTATAACTGATTTTATATAAAGAATGATTCCCACATGAGGGACAAAATTCTTTTTCGACTTCTTCGCATATTTCTTCACAGGCTTTGCATTTTTTAACCCATTTTTTCAAGAACTTTATTTCCATTCCAGATGGATTCAGAAGTTTTATCCCTGCTTGAATTGCCACGTTTTGTATTGCGAAATCAAAAGTTACTAAGCAAATTCTCCCATCTTGGGATTTAAAGTTTTCTGGGGTTATCCATTCATCCATCTTATTTCGGTTCTGATATGGGCGTATTTCTCCTGGGGTTGTATTTAGAGTTCCCCCATTTTCTCGATGGAGTCTACAGGTTAGGGCGAGGATTTGTAGGTCTGTAGTGCTAAGGCTTGTGAAGTCACCGGTTTTTTTAGAGAATTCGATTATGTAAGCGAGATCCTCTTCAGTTGGTTCTGTGGTTTTGATTTCTTCAAGTTTTAATGAGAGACTATTTCTTGCATGCTTGTCACGGACTTCTTGTAAAACACTGGAAGTGGTGTAGAACGTTTCCCCTAAGGTACTTAGTGGGATGCCTTTGATTAGGGGACCTGTATCTAATACCACAGCCATATTATATTAGCAAACTCAATATCCTAAACTCCATATACTCTAACATAATTTCCTGAACTTAATTTACAGTAAATTTTAGCATCTTATCTAAGTGTTTATCATAAACTCTTTACTGTCCTTATTACCAAAGTTTCCTACTAAGCAATCTTAAAAATACCCCAAACAGTAAAAAACCTAGAAAAACATTATAAAAATCCTAAAACCAATCTAAAAAACCTAACCATAAAAAAAAGACCAACTCAAATTCCAAAACCCAATTTTGCATAAAAAACTAAATAATTCCCACAAATAAAAAAAAAAGTTATATGATTTATCAAGCCTTATACACAATATAAACTCCATTTGTCTCTTTATTAGGGTTTCTGCAGAAATAAAGGTATTTTTCTCCTTGCGGAAGACAGAGGTCTTGTATTTTGCCAAGATTCATTGTGCATTCTTGAGACAAGTTCGTCGGATCACGGAAAACCAAATATTTATGATAGATTTCTATTGCTAAATCCCCTGTGCTATTAAATTTAATGGCTTTAGCTTTAGTAATTTGTGGAGATGACAATATATGTTCAGTATTCACCCCATAATACTCAACAGAACTATTTGTACCAATACCAATAATTCCTAAATCACTTACCCCAAGGCATAAAGCATATATTTCTATTCTTTTAAGACAAAATGATGATCGAAAATCATGAATAAGAACATTACCTTCAATAGAACTAGATACTAATAATTGATAGCTTTCTATGTTTTGTAAACACATCACTGGAGAACTATGACCAAAATAAGTCCTATATGGGGAAAAAATCCCTGTCGAATCTTCATTCCAAGAAACAACTGTCGAATCAAGACTTGCTGAGAAAATATATTCATTTGAACAACTTACTGAAGATACTAAGTCTGTATGAAAAGATAAACTTATTATAAGCCTACCTTTTAATGTATGTATACATAAAGAATTTGATGGATGCATTCCTGAAACTAAAAACTTCTGCTTATACAAAGCAAAAGTGTTACTAGTATACTCAATATCCTCATCTTGACATAACATTTCTCTTATCCCATCCATTTCAAACTTTGATTTATGGATCATATAATAACATTCTAACTCATATTCTTTATATTCCATGAATTTCTCTTGTTTAAGACTATATTTAACCAAAACCATACTATTTATTTGACTTTTAACAACAATAACTTTTGTTTGTAAAACGAATATCGCATGAGATGAACCTTTAGACCCAAGAATTTTAGCTTCTTTTTTGAATTTCCCAGTTTTGTCAAAGTTGAAACAATCAAAGAACTTTTGTGGGAAAATCTCATCTTTTTTAACATGTTTTTTAGAAAACAACTGTATTGGGACTTGGCCGAAGTGATATGCTTGTTCAACAAAGCCTGGATAATCTTTATCTGTATCTTTAGCAATTTTTATAAACGATTCTTCATATGTGGTTTCAGAGAATAAATTATAAGCTTCAATAGCTTGAGGACCTTGTTGTTTATATCCGAAAATTAAGTCAATCCATAAGTTGAGTTCTGAAGAAACTTGTGGGGATTCTAAAATAAGCCGGTGTTTTTTGAGGAAGTCCCAGTTAGAAACAGCCCAATTAGGGTATTCAACATGTTTTACTGTTTTTTTTCCTTGTGTATATCCGAAATTATGTTCTAAATATCCATCTAAAGTATATGGTAAATAAAAAAGCTCAGGGATTAACTCTTTAACATCACCATTCATTGACATACAAGATTTCCAAGCCAAATCTACAGAGTAAAAAAGCCGGTCAGCCACATCAAAACGTCCTCCTTGTAAACATTTTGCTTGAGTTGTATATGGTTCAACTCTTAACATATAATGAGTTACAATACCTGAATTTGAATAATGTGAACCATAATGAAAAGCTTGAAGTCCTGACTCTGACCACATTTTAAACTTCCTTTCAGATTCTATACGCATATCTTCAGTCTGACATCCAATAGGCCTTGATAAATTTCTTAAGATTTTCTTTGAGTCTTCAAAATTTAATTTATCGCTTATATAATCATTGATTACCCAAGGGAAAATTGGATATTGGCTTAAATCATTATAAGATCTACTTGCTGTTTTATTTAATATCATCAGGTATTCAAAATTAGAGATTTTAGATTTTTTCCAATCGTTGACTATTGATTCTAAGTAAGATGGAGAGCTTTTGGAGAAATGCTTAGAAACACCCCAGGATTTTAGTTTTATTATAACGGAATCACGGGTTTCTTTATCGAAAAAATTCAGAAAATATGATTTTCCAGAAGTGAGGATTATTTCTATAGCGGAGTGTTTGTGAATAAACCTCCTTTCTATTATTTCTGAGATTTCAGATGGGTACCAGATATACAAGCCCCATTTAGGTTTACAAGTACATTTTAAAGCACTACCTTTATATTCATTATCAGGTTTGATTGCCCCAGAAAATTTTATCTCCATGAAACTTTCTGAGATTTCAAATTCCCCAAGGTAGCTCCCTTGTATTTTTATTAGTTCTACATTTTTAATCAAAGATCCTTTATCATAAGATTTTGTATTACAGCTAGTTGATGGGGTAAAAATACTACTTTGTGAGTCTTGGTCTCTAGTAAAAATTTCTGGTCCTTTACCTATCCTCCTTTTATTAGGTAAGTCAAATTTTAATAAAGGCCATCTATAATATTTGTCATATACCTGGCGGATTTTTGTAGGACAAGGTTGGTTATTTAGTACAAAATCCGTAAAATATAAACCATTTAAATATTTGTTGTATATAAGCTGAAGTTTATATTTCTCTCTACTTTGGATATCAAAAAGCCCTTTAAGCCATGGGTTTTCTATAGACTCTAAGAATTTTTTGTTAGTTAAAATCATAGTCTGAGAACAATCAAATAAAGATGTAGTTTTGAAAAAATACATTGTTTCAAGGGCTGGTACTTGAGTTAAATTCTTTGCCCT
The DNA here is from genome assembly GCA_001970955.1 of Stentor coeruleus. Classification (NCBI taxonomy): domain Eukaryota; phylum Ciliophora; class Heterotrichea; order Heterotrichida; family Stentoridae; genus Stentor; species Stentor coeruleus. The sequence goes on from MPUH01000409.1 coordinate 31,400, forward strand.
ATGCCTTCCTGGAAATTTTTCATAAGATGCTGCACGTTCTTTATAATATGTACTTATAAGTCTAAAATCCTCATTACCCACACAATCTTTTACATGAGGAGTTTTTGCCCCAATGTCTTGAGTATCACAATCTTGAAAATCAGAATCGTTTAAATCTAAAGGTGACTCACATTCATAAGGCATAGAAGTATTTGATAATGAAACACTATGTTTATTAGCTATTTCTACTATCTCAAAAGCAAATTTTTTAAAAGCTTCAGGGTAAGGACCTGATTTATAATCATGAGGCCAAATTTCGCATATTTTATTCTGTTTTAGGTACTCAAGGAAATTGTGTTGATAATCTTCTAATATAATATTTATCATATCAAACAACCCATGGCTGTCAATAAAAGGGAGTTTTTTTAAGATTATTGTCACGAAATGTGATCTGATATACCTGTTGCATTGTCTGTTTTCTAAACCATTGCTTAATAAAAACTCAGCAGTCATTTGATTAAGTTCAATTTTAAAAGATTCATCAATTAGATAACTTATTGTTTTTTGGAGATTCGTATCATTCCATTCTTTAAAACATAAACAATTAAATACTGATATATGGATATTGGATCTAAATGGTATTTCAAGCATGTTTAATAATACAGCAAATATTGTTGAGAATATATCAAAATTTGTTGGATAATTTTCTAATATTGATAGTATTCCTTCTATTATATCTTCATCTTTTTTATTCATTAGGGGGATTAAAACATATGCGATTATTTCAATTTTTTTATAGTCTAGATCTTCGCCGATATAGTTTTTTAGGTACTTTTTTAGATGGTCTTTATCGATGTTTGTTAGAAGTTGGGTAAATTTGTAGAGATTTTCATATGATAATGGCATACGGTTTTTAAATAGTTTTACTATTGTGGATAGATGCTTATTATGGAAAGTTAAAGTTGTAAGTTTGGTAAGATAGCTTTCGAATATAAGAGGCTGATATGATAAAGGTATGTTTGTGAGAATCATAACTACGAGTTCATTTATCCTGTCATTAAAAATGGAGTTTCGGATTGTATATGATAGAATCTGGAAGAATTGGATATTGATTGATGGGATTTTTTCTATACTTAAAATGATCCTAACGACAATCTCATAAGCTTTTGTAAGAGTTTCTTCATTTTCCATACATATTTCAAACAGTTCAGCAATGAATCTTGTAGGATTATAAGCTTGGATCACATAAAAAACACTAGTCCCTCCAAAAATATCACATGAAACCAAAGGAGTTACATTAGGAAGGTTATAAACTGAATCACAAGTACAATTTATAATCAAAGCTTCTTTAAGTTCCTGTAATATTTTCATATCTCCTTGTTTAATACTATACGGTATCCTCGTAATCGAATACGCTTCAGTAAGCCCAATAAGAAATTTAACATGACAATCTTTAATCCATCTAGAAAATATATTAAACCAAGCAATTTTCCCTATAAAACTCCTCATATCCTCATTTTGTGAACTAAAAACCAACATATCAATTGTATATCTCTGCATTAAAGCAAGACCCTGACCACGTATTTTTGTTTTTATCCCATTAAGTGATATAGTAAATTTTCTTGACGTTAAAACCTTAGCCACTTTAGTTGACTTAAAATTTAATACCAACAGATTCCAAGAGTTTAACAATATACGGTTTTCTGATCGATATATCATTTTGTTTATATCTACACATATAACTCCATCAGTAATTCTGACATAAATTGGGTTTTGTGGGGAAATCAGACTGAAAAAGATGCAGTTGTTATAATATTCAGGGAAAAACCATATAGAAAAAGAGAATTCGTTATTTATGTCGATACTTGATTTATCGTTTTTGAAGTCGAGGGTTAGAAAATCCCTGTAGCCGAAGTAAAAATAACTTCTGATACCTGGGTTTAAGTCATTTCGCATAAGAGAATCGAATAAAATTCCTAGTAAAGCGAGTTTTTCGTTCGGCGTATGAAGGGTTTTAACTTTTTTAAGCAGTTCAGCTAGTTCGGAATAGGTGAATTTACATTCGATTGCGCTTGAGATCATTTTTTCACGGTTTTGCCATAGGATGGAAGAGTTTTCTCTGTCGTAGTTGTGGAGAAGGATACTGGTAAGGCCGAATTTTACTGCGTAGTTGAAGTTTGTTGTTATTTTCAGCATATTTTCGAATTTTATGCGGATTTTTTCTGTACGGGCGATTTCGGGGAAGGAAAAAAACTCTAGTAACAGAGGAATTCCCCCTGGGATTTTGATTAAAGTGAATTTTTTGTTGATGACGATATGTTTTAAGTAGTTTACTGATGATTTTATGATTTTGATTTGATATGGTTCCATTTCCTTAGCTCGAAAAGCTTGGAGAAGTTTAAAGAAATTCAGCATACAAGGCGTATGAATTGAGTCATCATCATTAAAAAAAGCATCCAAACATTCAAAACTCCTCATCCAAATATTTGCCGTATTCCCTGGGTTGGTCTTACAACATTCTGTGAGCTGTTTTTCAAAAGCTCTATACAAACCTTTGCTTGGAAGTTTTTCCTGAAGAACTTTCAAAGAATTTTTATCTTGAAAACTCTTCATTAAAGCATTTACCAGACATCCAAAAATTTTATAGTCAGTTTCTGTGATGAAAAAACCAATAAATTTATCGAAAATGTTGTCATCTTGTAATTGTAACAGTTTTCCAAGTAGAAATTCGCAATAGTCTCTCATTTTTTCTCTTTGGATAAGTTTACCTAAAATTATTGTCACAATTTCTATAGAATTTGGCACGAAACTGAAATTTAAACAGAAGCTTAGGATTATGAAAACCTCATCTTTATGATTAGTTGATTCAAGATCAAGAACTTTTGTTAGGATTTCGGCTATACCTGCTTTTATGAAAATTTCTAATGTTGGCATGTTGTATTGATTTAACTCAGCAAACCAATCATTTACAAAGTTTAGAAAGGCTGGGAGGTGGCATGAGATTTCGAATAAATTAACTATAGCTGAGTTTATTCTTTTTTTACTAACTTTTTCGGACATGCTAGAGAATAAACGCTCCCACTTTTTTCTGATGATTGGTTCTTGTGTGCTGATTAAACTAGAATTTAGGACTAGGTTCTCAATCCCTAAACTTTTGTTTATCTTCATATTTTCATTCACATCAAAAAAAAACCTCATCAAAAACTCAATCATATAAAGCCTGAGTTTTTCTTTCCCCCATCTGCCACTCTTAATTTCAATACTTTCTATCTCATATAATATAGTATGAAACAAGATAACCACTACACTACAAATATTTTCATTCCCTCCCTTCTTATCCAACAAAAAAAGTTGAAACACAATATTAAAAATCTTAGCCAAAGGGTTTATCTCATCAGCAAAACTATCTCCATAACTACAATCAAACGGGTGTATTTTCACAACCAATATCATTGTCTCAATAAGTAATTTTTTAAACTCTTCGGTAATTTCAATCCCAATATCAGTATTTTCCTCATTGTTTCTCCCATAATAAAAAATACTAATAGCCAAAGTAAAATTGTTTATGACAAAGTAACTTTGCGAAATATTTGCAGAAGAAAAATCATGGGATTTTAAAACAAAAGAACATACCGATTCAAACAATCCTGTTAAAGCTGAGACATCTATAGAAATTTTATGGTATTTACATATAGAAAGTACCACAGTCAAGACGTATTCGAAAAAATGGCATTTTTCATAGTCAGCTTCTTTAAGACTAGAATCATGGTCTCCTAAAGAAAAACGTAAAATGTTTGAGAATGGAAAGTCACAAAGCAATTTTATGAATGTTATGAATTTCATGTAAATATTTGATAAGATTTCTTTAGTTTCACCTAGATAGTAAAGATAAAGGACGATTGTGTCGATTATGGTGACCATGGTTGAAATTTTCGCCCCAAGGTTTTCTATGATTAAGAGTCCTGAAAATGTTAGAAGGGATAACAGATTGTCTATGTAAATGCTTTTAAGTTGGCCTTTGAGGACTGTGATTAGATGCTGCATAAGTTTGAGTAAAGGTGGAAGAGAGAGAATAAAATCATCTGGGCATATGCAGTTTGCCATACTATTTTGAAGAGTTTTGGTTACAGAATCCAGCAGCATGTTTAGCACCTGAGTATCACGCATAGAAGACAAATTAACAGACTTTTGTATATCGCTACTAACACTTAAGTCTAAGGCTCTTTTTGATGCCTCCCAGAGCATATTAACATATGAATCAGCAAATTGGCTTGGCTTTTTCTTGAATATTGTTTTAGCTTCTTGACTATTGTCCATTAATATAATCTTACTAATAAACTTCGAACTTACTTCAATTTTTTTTTCTCGCAAATCTGACTATTTTTAACTATAAAACTTAGAAATTATATTTTAGGTGATGATGTAGTTTGAGATTTAAGGGAAATTTCTGTTTGTTTTATTGTTGGTATGTAATATTTTAGTTGATGTCAGAAGTAGAAAATTGGTTATATGATATAATTTATTATTTTATATTGTTATAAATACTGATGTAGTTGGATAATAGGTAGATGATTTTAGGATATGATCATAGTTTATAGGGTTTTTAGGTTTATTATAGGATATGGTATGGTTTTGTATTAAAAATGCATATAATCGTTATTAACTAAGGTATAGTATTTGGTTTTTATGTTGCATGATGAAAATTATGATATTTTGTATATTGTGTTATATTATTTTAATTATATTTGTGGATTGTGAAATTTTATAGTTTGTTATAAGGTAATTGTATAAAAATCAGAAATGCATATTTTTATGAGTAAAAATGTTAGGAATTTTTAGGGAGTTATAAAAGGGTTTTTAAGAATAGAATCAGGAGATGTGTGGCTGTGAAGCGTATTTTATTATAAAAATATATGGTAAGTTTAAAATTAAAACTTTATTGGATTTTTTTTTTTTAGATGGGTGTTGAAATTTTACACATAAAAAAGATACTTCATTGTTCAATAACTATTAAAAAATAAAAATTACGCTACTTTATGAATACTAAAAATATCAAGTCATGCATTTATGCATTCAAAATAGTGTCACATAACTTATATATTTCTAAAATTATTCGATAATAAAAAATGATACTCACCTATTTTAATATATGCTTTATCCTAATGAAAGTTAAAGAAATATATTATTATCTTAGAAATTAAATAAGTAATAAAAGTGATACATAATAAATTCTTATTAATTTTATATCGATTTTTGAAGATTTAAGTAAAAATATTTGTTTTATGGTAAGAAATTATCTAATTAATTATCCTTCTATGAGATCACTTTAAAAAATAAGTTTAATTATATCGATAGTAAAAAATATACGAAATGCTGAAACTTAAAATAATATCTAAGCATTGGAATAACAATCTAAAAGACTTAGTTATTTATAATAATATATCAGCATCTTTATTCTATTAGCACCCAATGTAAATCATAAATCAAAACCCATAAAATTTTCTAACAAACACTTTATATCAAAAAAAAAACTTTATCTAAAAGAAATTGTATATTTAAATCAATCACCAAAGTTTTCGCATGCATTTTTTCCTAATCAAAATATTCTTATCTTATACAAAAAAAGCATAATCATCTTTTCTAATATATTATATAAATGAATTCTCTCGAAGAAAACATAAAAACAAAAAAAGAGATTCTTAAAGGTCAGATCAGTGACATAAAGAGTTTTAGCATTGATCTGAATGACGGTTTGCAAGAAGATAAACAAAAACTAAAGAAAATCGCTATCGCATATGAGCACTCAGGAGGATTGCTAGAAAGGACAAACAAACAGCTTGACAAGCTTCTGAATCAAAGTGAAGTGAGAGTAGGTATTTATGTTATCGGTATCTCAGTGATGATATTTGTACTTATATGGAAACTAAGTAGATAAATGATATAAAAGATCCTAAAATGTTTTATTATCATATACAAAATATAATAAAATATAAACTTCCTCTTTCAAACCTTAAAATAGCCTATAAAACTTAAAATCATATAAAATCTTTTATAAAAGCTTCAAATATTTGATAAAAATATTTTTCTATATCTTCAAATACATCATCCCAATAATAACTCTCCTCTTAAAAATATAAAAAAATTTCCTATACAACTTTACTACGTTATATAAATATACTTATCAATATCATCAACATTTGGAATCCTATAAATCCTCTCAAAAAGCTTATGTATTACCCTCCTCACCGACAATTTAAATGAAAACCCACTAATCATTGTCATAACCGCAACAAAAAGCCCTACACTCTGTAGCATCATTGGACTATTAACTCTAACTTTCCTCAAATAATCTTCACTCTCAGTCTTATCAATCGAAGACCCTAATTTCAAAATATGCATAAAAATATCTTTTTCATTTTGTGTCAAAAATATCGAATCCAATATAAACTCGACCTCTCTACATTTATCATTAAAAATAGAATCAATTGGTTTATAATCAACCCAAAAAATTCTATTGCAATCTAAAGGAACACTTATAGAAACATAATTACTATCAGGTTTACTTAACCATGAATGTTTTAAAAGTTCATTTCTACCAACAACTGATCTAGAAACTAAAGACAAAGCTTGTATTGCAGTCCCTCTTATAGATAAAATTGGGGACTTTTCAGCGATATCTATAATAGTTTTTATAGCTTTGATTGTATTTAAATACTCAGCACCATGATTTGTACATCCAACATGGCCTAAAGCCCACATCCAAGCCCTTTTTTCTATAATTTTATGTTTTTCTTTAAGTTTTTTTGTATAGTTTTCAAGAACTTTGGATTTTATCAATAAACCCAAACCAAGCTTGGTTTTACCTAATTCGCCAAAAAAATGCTTCGGCACTTGGACTGATGGGATACCTTTTGGTAGTAAATGCACTCTANTAAGTTTTTTTGTATAGTTTTCAAGAACTTTGGATTTTATCAATAAACCCAAACCAAGCTTGGTCTTACCTAATTCGCCAAAAAAATGCTTCGGCACTTGGACTGATGGGATACCTTTTGGTAGTAAATGCACTCTAAATTTTATACTTTCGATTTTTATTGATGATGTTTCAGTAAATGAAAAAAGAACCCCATCGTTTTCTATTGTTATTGGAAGATCTGAATTTAAATATTCTTTTTCAAGTAGTTGTGATGATTGATCTTTACGACAACCAATCCAACATGGTTCTGGAGTTTCATTACCATGGCTATCAATATAAGCACTACCAAGTTTTAAACAGACAAGAATTGTTTCTTGAAGATTAGTAATTTTTAAACCTAGACAGCTGGCAAAAAATATGTCTTCATGATAAACTTCAAGATAAGTGTCAAAGAAATAAGTTTTAGAGTTCATTTGAACTTGGAAACATAAAGGCAAACTTGATAACCATGAAAATTGCAGCCTACCAAAATTTTGAAATACTTTAGGCGTATTCAAAACAATCCCATACGCTTTTTTCTGCGAATTCAACCCTAATTCAATTTTTTCCTCAATTTTTTTCGCATATTCAACATTAATATATTCATCCCAATCATGTAATTCTTTATCTAAAAAATTCATTTCACATAAATATTCTATACCAGATTGACTAGCCAAAAACTTAAAAAGTATAGATTTTCCTTCTAAATCAAGAGTTAAAAGTTTTTGTGGACGTGTTCGGATTAGAGCATTAAGATTGTCTCTATTTTGACATATTTCAGTAAGTGTATTTAGAGAAGATAATATAAGGTCATCATCTTTCATGTATAAAAGATTTCCAATACTTCCTATAGCCCAAGATAAATCGAATATCCCAGCTTTGAATATGACTTGGAGTTGTTGTAATGCTCGAAGTTTGATGAGTTTTTTCTTGGATTGGAGGCAGAATAGGAGAAACTGTTGGGGAACTTGTTCTTTGTAGTCGAGAACGCAAAGGAGGATAGGGGCGAGATGCTCGATTTCTGCGAGTTTTATGAGTTTTGTAAGGAAGTTTAATTCTTTTAGCACTTTCCTACCATAACGATGGTTAAGCAGTAATCCTAGCCAACGAAAATACTCTCTAGCCATTGTGAATCTCACATTACCAGGGGTTAAAATCCTAGTATTATTAACCTTCTTCCCTTCATCAAATTTAATCTCTTCATCAACCACATCAAGCATCTCCTCAACAAAACTTTTCCTAATAACAAAAAAGCTTTCAGAAAAAGTATCAGTCAACAACTTCCTCCAATCTTTTAACGGCAACAACAAATTAATCATCATATTCCCAACTTTAGCCTTCAAAAAATTTTCTGCTTTCCACATCAAACTACAAAAATTAGTCTTAGATGGTGAAAAATATATAATCAAATTCTTAAGAAACTTAACAGTTGCCGCATTATAAATCCTATCATCAACAGATATAGGTCCAGATAGCATTTCATATATAATCTCCCAGTCCCATTTCTCAGCATCTCTTGAAATTTGGCTTTTATTTAAAAGTGTATAATATTGGCTATTATCAATAATACTAACTAAATGTGTTTTGAATATGCAATTCAATAATGAATTAGGGGGGTTTATAATCCCAGGGTTTTCTGAAGATATATATTCTGATGTTTTGTATAATAAGTTATTATCATTATTTTCGTTTCTAATTCTTGAATAAATATCCATATCAGATAATAATTCAGCACCTTTACCAGCTGAGGATTTTATAAAGGAAACTGGGCAAATTGGGGCTTCTGGTAAGAGTTCAGGTCCTAGAATAGTTACAAGTTTTAATAATTTTCTAGCTCTTTGTGAGACTCTTATATTTTGATCTAGAGATAATTGAGTTAATGCATTATGAAGATCACAATGTAGGAGGGATTTTATTAATATGGCTAGATAATTGTTTAGAAGGTTATGGTTTCTTGTTGAAAGCTCAACTGGAATACTAAGCATTTCGGTTAGGGTGTTGAGAATACCTTCTTTTATAAAACTTTTACCTGGATGTATAAGGGATTTTATAACTTCTTTCATACCAGAACTTGCTAGGAAGATTAGTCCAGACCAACTTCGTGATATAATAACAAGAGCCCTTTTTGCAAGTTTCAAAAGCAATTCTAGTTCATTTTCCTTAATATTTTGATTGTAATCCGTAAACACACCAAATAACCTCATAAGTTCCTGCCCATTCTTCAAAAACACTCTTGTTTCCGGCTCGTTCAAAAGAAAACATATAGTATATACAATATTCTCACACAGCTCCTGTGAGCATTTTATATCCAAAAGTGCATTAATCAAGCATCTTATCCCCCCACTTTTTGATACTAATAATGTATTACTAATACTCAAAAGTCTTAAAGCTTCAAGTCCAAATTCTTTAAGTTCATCATTTTCTGATTCTGATAAACTTACTAATGAATTACATAAGCTTTTTGGAAACTCTTCAGGTAAAACTTCAAGCCAACGTCTAATAAGTTTGCATGCTTCAATACGTTCTGGGGGTTTACCTTCAAGTTCAAAAGATCTGACTAGAAAATATTCTATATGATTTGATTTAAGATGATAAAAAGAATCTTTATTTGTGGATAAGTATCTGTATAATCGTAAAGATATTGTTCGGTATTCAGGCTTTTTATTTATAAAATATTGACGAATTGAATAGAAAAGTTCGGGAATAGGCAATTTGGATATTAAGCTAGAGTTGTTGTCTGTAAGGTAACGAATTCGTGGGTAGATGTAAGCAAGGAGGTTATATTTGGTTGATGGTTTATTTGAGAGAATTGTGAGGATTTCTTGGAAGTTTGTCTCTTGCTTTTCGGAATCAGACATTTTGGAATTACTATTTAGAGAAGAGTTTATTTGAAAATGGTGTTAAAAGATGTTGATTGAAGCAGATGATTAGGATTTAGATAAATGATTAGAATTTTAAGGTGTTGTTGTAGATGATGAAGATTTAAGATTTAAGATTTGATTTCGGGGGTATGTAGGATTGAAAAGNAAGATTTGATTTTGGGGTATGTAGGATTGAAAAAAATTAGGATAGTTTTATGTTAAAATTAGGTTGCGAATTGAGGGTATCGAATTTTCAAGGCTTGGGATGAGACTTGTTAGTTGCAATCACTTAAAAATGGTATATAGTTTTATAATAACTTATAATTCAAATATAAGGTTAAATAACTTTTTTTCCACAAACCAGTATTAGTATTTCTAAATAGTCTATACCACTTTTCTTCAACCACCTTTTGTTTTGTATGATTTACTTGAAAACAAAATCGTTCATAAACTTTTATTTAAATGAAATAAACAACATTACCAATAATTTCCACAATATTTAAACATATAAAAAGCTTATAATAAATTTATTAACTTTAACATCATCTTATAACATATATTATTATTTATAAACAAATCTAAGTAATTTTATCATTTATCCATAAACCAAACTAAATCAATGCTAAATCCTAATGTATATTTATTCTAAACCTAATTTAAACATTTTCTAATACTTTTTCATACCCAATAAAAAGTGCATATGTTATATCAAAATTAGGATAATAATACCCTAATCTACACTCATTTCTTCTATCATTAATATCACAAAATTTAACATTGACCACTTTAGCAATTCTAGCTTGACTTAATTCTATTTCTAAATGATTATAATCATCTTTTAAAAACTGTACCCATAACAAAGGATAAAACCCAGGTTGCGATAAAAACTCAATATATTGATATCTATTATTTTGTTCATATTTTAACACATTCCCAAAGCAAGCTGCAGATTCAAAACTTTTACAATTATTATAAGCATCAAAATATGAATAATCAACATATTCCATAGTCTCATTAATACATATAAGTAAAGTTCTAACTGGTCCCATAGAAAGTAAAGGTCTAGCTAATGCAATTTTGCTTATAATTGCAATATTCTCTGAAATACTTACAGGTAATGAGTATTCATCAGGAACATTCATAACATTTCTATGAAAAAACTGTGTCGTACTATATAAATTAAGTTGAGTAAAATCTTTACATCTATATTTCCTCAATGGATTAAGAATCATACTATAATATTGATCTTTATCTGTAACTATATTTATAAGCCTATTCGAAAGTTTACCTAAAAAGAACTTAAAATTGTATACGTCGTTATGAAAACCTTGGGAAAAACGTTTTTTTGTTTGATATCCTCCTGCAAATGTTCCTAAACAATTACAGTTTTCTTTAAGAGGGAGTTTTTCTGAATTAGAATATGTTGAGTATATCGTCCCATTATATTCCCACATGTTTTCGTATTTGTTACCTTTTGTTGTAGGATGAATTCCTGCATTTGTTTTCCAAGGGAGGAAATTTAAGATTTTGTTTTTTTTTGTGTTGGTGAATATATGAATTAGTTCTTGATAGGGTAATTTGATAGGGAGTTTGAAGAAGTTTTGTAGGAAATAGGTTTTATAGGTTTGGGTACAGAGGATTTTATACCAGTTTTTGCATATGATTGTTAGGATAAGAAAGACAATTCTGGGTGGGAGAAACAGGCATATTTCAGTAAAAATTGATTCTGGGAAAAACATTTATTTGTGATAGGTATGAAATGTTAGGATTTTTTATATGAGTTTTTTAAGTTTAGAGTTGATATTTTTTTATGAAATGGCTTAGTTTATTGTGGTTTATTAGATGTTTTAGGTGGGAATGATAAAGAAATAAAATAAGTTTTGATTTTTACATAGAGCAAATCTGTTTTAAAAAAAAATCACTATTGGTATTTTAATTTAAAACTAGTCATATAATATTTTAATATTAAAAAAACATTATATCCAAACCATAAAATCTAACCCAATTTTCTAAAATCATATATAAAACCTCAAGAACTTTTACAAAAAAGCTTAATATATACATTAAATACCAAAGCTTCTATAAACCATAATCCTTTCTACCCATACAAAATTATCCAATAAACAACTCTAAAACCCTTAACTTCAATTATATCTTTCACATAAAGTACAATTATAATCTTCATTGGCCTTATTTACACATAACTTTTTACATAAATATTTTCATACTAAATTAGCAACCTCCAACTGTACATTTATCTTTGATAACCATTGTAAGAATATTAGAGTAATTTAAACCTCCTGTCTATACTGGAAATGCTGCTTAACCCAAATCTTATACACAAACCCAACAACGACAGCAATCCCTGGAAGCAAATAACGCAGTCTAATAATCGTCCTTGGCTTCTTCATAACGACAAACTCTTTCACATCTGACTTATTCCAAACAGCCTCATAAACACTATAAATTTCATCAGTATCTCTAAAAAACCTCTCACCAAAATCCACAATACCTTTATTTTCCCTATAATCCCTAATAACAAAACTATAACTTTCATAAACATGGAACTTTTTGCCAATGCTAGGAAACTTATTTAAATCCACAAATCCATATCTAAACTTAGTATCATTATAAGCATTCAAAGTTATCATGATAGATTTATGTTTAGATATTTGAGATATATGAGTTTTATTGTTTTTATCAATAAAACTTATTCCTAAAAGTTTCCCATCAAAACATTTCCGCTGTTCATAAAAGTTACTTTGGGTTATTTGAAAGTTGTTATTGCATCGAGTAGATTCTATGAATTCTTTTATATTTTGCCCAGTAAAAGGAAATTTTAATGATGGTCTTGTTGTTGAATTTGGTGAAAAATTGTATAAGATAGGTGTTTGAATTTTGGGTAAGTGGTAAAGTTTGGAGATAGTTTTACTGGATGTGGTAGCGAAATAAAGGTTAGAAGACTTGTAGAATCCTGAGATGTAAGAGAAAATATCGACGTAGTTGAATTCTGATAGGATTTTGTCGTTTTCGCGATAGAAAAGGAGGTAGAAGGGTTTGTTGAAAGAGTTTATAAGCTCGAAGTCTTCTAAAGTGGAGATGGTTTTGGTGTTATTTGACTGCATCTTAATTCCGAACTCGACAAAATCAGCTACAGTAAACGACCACGTGTACTCAAACATTTTATCTTCCCCATGATAATACACACTAGGAAAACTTTTGATTTTCCTTTCCACACAATACTCATGATGTTCTATGCAGTCAATAAGCTTGAAAGAATTGTTCCTAACTCTAAAATCCCGACCAGCTTCTAGAAACAACCCTTCAGCTTCACCTTTGATATTAAGAGAGTAAAAACACACTGTATCAATAAAATGAAAAATCTCTCTTACCTCATATCCTTGTGCCTGACATAATACTTCACCTAAAACCACAAGTAAAATAACTAGCATATATATCAAATATAAAAAATGCACAACATGAAAAAATCTAAAGTAAAAAACGAATTCATTTTAGATTCAACAAATTTATCATATAAACGTCCAGAATACAATGGACTAGCTGATCCAAATCTTATATCATATTTCTCATCACCTAGACATAAAAAAATATTAATACAGCAANGAAAATTGTATTTTCATATATAGATAAGTCAAACAGATGAAATAAATGAAAGGATTTGTCAGAAAAAAATCGCAAATGGGATTTTCAAGACCCAGTCTATAAGAAAACCAACTTTTTCTCCGATAANAAAACTTGTATTTTCATATATAGATAAGTCAAACAGATGAAATAAATGAAAGGATTTGTCAAAAAAAAATCGCAAATGGGATTTTCAAGACCCAGTCTATAAGAAAACCAACTTTTTCTCCGATAAATAGAAGGAGGTATGTGAAAAAACAGGCTTTGACACCTGAACAAAAGGTTTTTCATATGAAAAAAGATGAAGTGGGGCATGGGAAACTTCCTTTAATACAGCCTATGACTTCTGTTGAGTTTAAAGAAATGTTAAGGAAAAGAAGAATTCTAATGTCTGAAAATAGTTATTTATAATAATATGATTCGAAGACTTTTAGCTGAAGCCGCCGGGACTTTTTTGCTAGCTTTTGCTGTAGGTGCTTGTAATAGCGAACCTTTTGCAGTTGGGGGGTCTTTATGGGCTGCTATGATCTTCACTGGGTTTGCTTCAGGAGCCCAATTCAACCCTGGAGTATCAGTCGCCCTGATTATATACAAAGCACTATCTAGAACTTTAAACAAAGAAAGTTTAGTTGAACTCTTATTGAATATCGTTGTACAGATAATATTTGCTTTATTAGGAGCTTTACTAGCAGGAAGTATCGTAAAATACGTATCATATTTTGATGTAGCTGAAGGGTATATAGCTTCAGAAGCTTTCTTTGCTGAAATGGTTTATACAGCTGTATTAACAGGAGATGCTATTATGGTTGGTCAGTTGACGAACTCAAATCTGATTGGAGGAGGAGTTGTGGCTATGAGTGTTGCAGCTGGAAACTGGGCAATAGGTAAAATTACAGGAGGATGCTTTAACCCTGCGATAGGTTTTGCTATCAATATTACGAATTATGCAATGAATAATGATCATTTTGAAAATACCTGGATATATATTTTCGCCCCATTACTAGGGGCAATTATAGGAAGCTTATTAGCATTTGTGTTCGCTTCTGAGCTTAAAGGACAAAGAGCATCTATGGAAGCAAAACAGTAGATAATTATTTAACCAGAGTTAGTAGATAGATTATATAGGAAATGTTATGATAATATATGGGTTTATAAAGAGAAAATATAGATTATGTTATGATAATATATATGGGTTTATAAAGAAAAATAAATTAAGGGTGGATGTAATTGAAGAATTACTTTTAAAAAGATGATATGATAAAGAGAATTTTTTTTTTGTGGTAAATTAATTGTGTTGTGCTTTATAACAGAGGGCTATATTTTATATGTTGAAGATAATAATAAATATGATATTAATCGACCTTTTTTTTTCATAGTATTATTATAATCTACTTATTTTGGAACAAAATATTTTCAGATAACCCAGCCTGATCCATAAACACCCTATCTACCATTAGCCCATACTCGCGGAACTCATGTAAAATCTCTTCTTTTTCCTTATAATCAGGGAGTTTCAGCAAAAGATACCACAAGTAATTCCTTGAACTTTTCGTTAGCCCATAAAGTATAGAGTTAAAACAAGGATAAAATGCCATAATCAAAATTCTAATTTGAAAAATCAAAAGATTTTCCTTCTGATAAAAATACTGCATAACATTCAAACCTCCTAAAATCGATAATATAAAAAACAATATCGGATACCCCAAAAGCCTAAAGCAATAATTCCTTTTCAATTTGCTTTTATCATCCTCAAGTTTAATTTCTCTTTTAATAGCTCTACGAATTTGTATATAAAAATAAGTTATAAAAGTAAATATAACTAATTCAAATGCAACTAAAGTTATAAGTAAATAATCAATCATCATATCTTTTGTAGATAAAACAATACAATTTTGTTTACTGTTTGAGATCATTAAAACAAGAAAAGTTGAAAGACTTGAGATAATAGTAAATATAATAATAGCATATGTTGTATAATTTGTTATAATTTCTGAGTTTTTACATATAATCATATAAAGGAAATATGATATATATAATATCCAAAAACTATGAAGCATTACAGTAAAATAATACATTGAATTATAGAGACATACATAAATTTGGTTACCATCACTAGGGATATAAGGAATAGCAAGAAAAATTATTGAGAGAATGTCGATTAGGGATAAGTATGCTCGGACTTTTGTTGAATGGTCTTTGAATTTTATTTTAAATAAGATAATTAGGACTATACTTGAAGAGATAAAGCTTGTTCCTAAACCTGAGAAATATAAGAGGGTGTACCAGTTACTATCCATAAAAAATAATAATAATATGGGATATTTTTTTGTAAAATTTTGTTGTTTTTAGGATTGAATTTTTGGTAAGTGTGAGGGTATTTTTTGGCGAAGATTTTTTGATGATTTTTTATAGAATTTTTAAAGGAATTTTAATGGGATTGATTTGATAGATTAGTTTTAAGATTTATTATAGGGAAGATTTTAATAGGATTTATTAGATGGTTGCTAAAAACTTGTAGATGGGATTGTCTGAGTTTTTCCAAACGATTTCTTATAAGATGCAATCAGTCTAATGTAAAAAATATAATAAAGCTAAAATAGTTCAAAAACCTAAAATACAAAAAAATGCTAGTTTTCAAAGTTAAACTCTTATTATAACATTTATTCTATAATAAAAAATACAAACACATATTCAATACCATCATATATTACTATACAATAACTCCTCTTATCTTCTTTTTTATAGCATTTTATTTTATTATATAATCTCTGTAATCTTCAATCCTATTTTAGTATTTTATCATAACAAGCTACTTATTAATTTTTAATTTTGCTCATCTGCTCCATAAGCTTATCCCTAACTTTCAACATCTCAACTTTTTCTTTCTCAAAAACTTCTCTTTCATTATCTAATTCATTTTTCTGTTCAGTAAGTTTAGACAAAGTCCTATTAACAATCTCTATAAGTTCTTTAGACCCAGGTATTTTCATCCATGTTTCCTGTAATTGCGATTCTCTTAAAGCCAATTCTTTTTCCCGTTTATTCAGAATTTCTTTTCTTAAATCCAACAATTGTTTTTCATCATTAAGTTTTTGGTTTATCATATTTTTATTCGCTGTTTGAAATGTAGCTGAATTATTAGAAAGAGGAGCATTATCATTTGAAATTACTCTTCTAGTAGTTTCATTATTAATTATTTGTGGTTGCCTAGTAATATTTTCTGGTGCTTTAGTAACAGTTTTTTTCGAATACTTTTCAAGCTGTTGTTTCCTCTTATTTTCTTCATAACTAACTTCTTTTTCCATAGTTTTCATCATATTACTAATCAATCTAGATGATCTATTAGACTGAAAAAGAGCCATTTGTCCTCTAATCGTTGCGATTTTGTTTTTGATTTGGTCAATTTTCATGACAAGTTTCGAATGTTCTACAGGGTCAGTAATAGACCTAAGCATATCTTCGAATTCCTTAAGTTCATTTTGTAAAATAATCAAACATTTCTGTCTACTCGAAGGAGTTTCTGGGGCATTTGGAGGTGGAGCTCCTTGATGTGTAGTTAAAAGCTCAGGTTGATCTAAAGAAAATTCTTCTTTTTTCAAAACAATCATAGGCTTATCCTGTTTTATAAAAGGTCCTCTTGTAGGAGATTTTGATATAAACCCCAAATTATTAGTTTTATTTGCTTCCCATTCTTGTTTGGTTTTTTCAAAATTTTGCCAACAAACCCTTAGTTCCTTTTCTTTTTGGTCAATCCAACGTTCTTTTACTTTTAGACTTTCTTGAACTTTTAATATGCTTTGGTTTCTAGCTTGATACTCTTCATTTAATCTATCCAACTGACTTAGTTTCTCTTCAAAATTACGTTTTTCTGTTTCTAAATAGGAGTTCCTACGAAGAGTTAACGTAAAATCATTACGTGGTAATGCTTGGCGTGATCTTAAAAGCATGTTTTCTTTTTCGAGTTTTATTATGTAAGGATCGTTTTCTAATGTTGATTTAGTGTTTTCACGACGATATTGTTCTGACCAAAAATCTTCATTTGTCATTTGTGTACGGTCTAATATTAGAAGTATTTCTTCAAATTTAGCTTCTAAATCAGCTGGAATAGCGATTTCAGCACTGTTTTCTTGCTCTTCTTCATCAAGCCATGCGGGATGTGTAAAAGATAGTTGTGAAGGATTTCTTGGTGTTTGAGATGATAATTCAATTCCTTGCATTAGACGCTGGACTGCAAAATTTAATCGATCTATTTGCCCTTCGATATCTTCTTCAGGAGATTGTATAAAAAGTTGATTCTTCATTTTCAAATTATATAGTTATTGTTTAGAAGTTTTAATAGATTTATGATGCAAATGATGAAGAAAGAAATAATGGTTTGGATTGGATTAGAATATTTAGAGGATTGTGAAAGGATGTAGAGTATTTAATATAGGTAGTAAGCTTAACACCCTAACATCCATTAAAAAAATTTTACATCACTAAAAAATTCTAGTCAAATAAAATAATCTCCTTCCATACCATTTCATAATCCCTAAATCTCAATCAAATCCATCAAACTAATCTCATGATAATTTAAAATCTAGACTACAATAAAAAATGGACGACAACGAAATCTGTGCTTACATCGGTATAAAATCCTCAAACCAAAACAAAAAAGCAATCCCAAGCCGAGTAGAAAGCCTAATAGACCGTGGAGTTGCCAGTTCAGCCAAAATAAACTCTTTAAAAATAAAGCAAAAAGCTCGTGAGCTCAAAGAACTACGTTCAGTCCCACAAATAAACGAAAAGTCACGTAAATTAGCTGAGGGTATGAAACGAGAAAGACTCGACCTAATCTCAAAACCTGATGACCGAAACCCAAGAAAATCCCCAGACCAAATCCAAGAACCTATAAAAGTCTCAGTAAATATATTAAAACAATTAGAAAAAACAGAAGAATCTGCTAAAGCCCAACCTGATTTGAAAAACATGACAATACATGAAAGGACAAAATACTGGAAAGAACAAAAAGATAAGAAACTTGAAGAACAAAGAAAAGCTAAAAAAGATCAAGAATTAGATGGATGTACTTTTAAACCAAAAAAACCTGAGATACAAGAATTTGAAGCTAATAAACTACCTTTTGAGAATAAAAATATAGGTAAGGGTGTGAAGAATTATGAAGAAAATATTATTAATTTGAAGACTGTGAAAAGTGTTGGAAAGATTGAATTATTAAGAAATAATACAGAATCAATTGCTATGATACTTAAAGGAAAAGAAGTTAAACAAGGGAATGGGTTTATGATAAATGATTTTAGTGGACAAGGTGTTAAGAATGGGAATAGCTGTGAGGGTAGAGCTGTTTCTGCTGTGCAGCCTGTGAGGATTAAAGCGGGGTTCCTTTCTGAGTTAGCTAAACCTAGAGGGAAATAAGAGAGGTAGGATAATAGTATTGAAATTATAGATTTTGATATATTTTTTGTAATGTATTAAATTCATGAATGATTTTGAATAATTATATGAGATAGATTATAATGATTTTATTGATAGGATATTTTCGATGGTGTTATTGAATACTAGATTTATGATTAGATAATTACATCCTGGGAATTTTTTTATCATGATATTAATGCATATTATAATTTATGCTAATACCTAAACATTATAACATTTTATAAACTTTACTCTTAATATCATTCTATCTCTTAAAATCCAACCAAAATCACTCAAAGCAACAATTTTTTTCTTTTAACCCATAAATCCAAAAAGCCCTTAAACCTTAACCCTTTCCATATTTTCCTAATCAATCTAAACAGCCTATTATATATATCCCTAACAAATTCCTATGAAGAAATTCGTACATAATGCCGTTAGTGCTGAAACCCCTTCAAATTTCAAAAGTAATTTTTCAGTGATCTTACAAGAAAAGCCTAACAACCTTGGTAAAAAACTATTCACTCAAGTTATTCTTAATCAAGCCACCCCAATGAAAAAGCATTCTGTATCTTTACAACCAACCGTTGCTGATGAAATCTATGATAAAATAAAACCCTATAATGATAAAGATATAAATATAGCAAAAAACAAAGAAAGGTCTAAGTCTTCTATATACAGAGGATTTTTTGGGAAAAAAAAGTTAGGGTTTTTTAAACCTAAACAAGAGATAACATATATGAATCCTGTTATAAAAATAGTAAGAGAAAAACCAAATCCTATGAAAAGCTTGAAGTTTAAAAAACTTATTAACAAAATTATTGAAAGTAATGCTAATATTAAAGTACCTCAAGATGTTGACCCTGGGAATAAATTGTTTAAAGCGTATAAAAAAGAAAGTTCGGGTTGTAATAGTCCAACGTCTACTAGGATTGACTTTGTCAAGAATTCTCAGCCGAATTTTAAAGAGATTAGGAGTAGAATTAATAGTGTTTTGACTTCGATTGAAATTGAGGATTTTGAAAAAAGATTACCTAAGAGTAATAGGAAAAGGGGAAGATTGTGGTATTTAGAGCAAGTTGGCAAGTAGTATTGTAGGATTATATTTTTTTTTTAAAGATTGGGTATTGGTTTTAATAGGATAAGATAAGAAATCTGAGATTTGTATATTTTTTAGGTTAGATGATTTTTATAATATAAATGTGTGGCTAGTTATTGGTATGGATTTTTTTTTTATAGATATTAGGTTTTTGTTACCTTTTATTTGATTAAATGATTGCTACTCTAGTTGTTTTGAAAACGGGCAATTGGAAAAAAAAGAAATCAATGGCAAAGTTATATAAAGGAAGTTTATTTTAGAATTTATATTTAAAGTGTTACAAATAGAAGCTTTGGAAAGGAACAAACAAGTTTTAAATAACGAATTATGATAGAAAAGAACTTTGCCAGGTTGTGTTTTTATAGTAGTATAGTTAAAAATAGTTTAATTACTAAAATACCATCTGGTATCACAAAAAAATTGAAAATCTTTTATTTCATAATAAAATAAACTAAAACTCAAAAATTCTACCTAACTTATTGACTAACTTAATTAAATAATTTTAACTCACAAATGGGATATTCTAAGCTTACATAATAAATGTCTATAAATATATTAAGCTAAAATGGACCTAAAATGTTTTGTTGAAAATTGCCAAAATCAGTTGAAATTTTACTGCACTTGTAAAGAAAACTATATTTTTTCATGTTTAGCTCATGTTGGAATACATGCAGATGAAGGCGATGGATCCAAACATAATTTTAAAGTCACCCATCAAGAATTAAGTGATGAAAGAAAACAATATTTACTTGATTTATATAAACGAATAAGTGAAAGTATTCAAACAACTCATACTTCAATAATGGAATCAATTTCAGGAACAATAAAAACTCTTATTGATTTCAAAGACTCGTCAGAAAAGTTTTTTAGAAATGAAAGGGAAGAAATACAAAAAATTATGGAAGAACTTATAAAATCAAATAAGGAATTAATTGTTCCTGGAATTAATATAAGCAATTTTGTTTTTGGAGAGTTACTATCATACAATGAAAGTTTAATTATAAAATTTAATGATATATACAAAAAATTCAATCAAGACATAAATAGTTTTTCAGAATTATATAAAAAACATGATGAGTTTTATGAAAACAAGCTGGCAGACTATAAAAATATTCCAAATTTAGATAAAAACCTCTACTTTTTTAGAATAAATACAAAAATCTTCGTTGAATTCAACGTTGAAAAGCTCTCATTATCTGAATATAATATTAATGTAGAGGAAAACCAAGGAAGCTTAGCAGAAGTATGCCAAATTCCAGGGGATAAACTTTTTTATTATGGAAGCTATGAGCATAATATCAATACTGGATATATTATAAATCTAAAAGATCACACTGCTGAAAAAATACCAAAATTAAGAGTTCGATCTTATGTGCAAGCAACATATTTTCATAATGAAGTTTACATTTTTTGTGGACATCCAGAAATAGCAAATTGCGATAAATTTAATTTGATAACTAAGACTTGGTCAACCTTAGCTAATTTTCCTGAAGGATGTGTGTGTGGTGTTAGTGCACTTTTATGTAAAGACTTTTTTATTTTATCATATCATGGTGCTAATTTTCCTGAAGGATGTGTGTGTGGTGTTAGTGCACTTTTATGTAAAGACTTTTTTATTTTATCATATCATGCTGGGAATAAACTATACGCTTATAATTATACAACAAATACCTATAGTATATTGACATCAAGTGTAGAAAATTACTATTACAATATACTTTTTAAGGATAAAGGTAAATATTATCATTTAGCAAAAAGCTCTTATTTTATAAGTAATGAAGAATCTTTAGGAGTTTGGACTAAAGCAGCCAAAGGATTATCAGAATCTCTTTGTGCAATAACTTCAAAGCCAGTTATAAGATATAGGAAAGTATATTTTGTGTCAAGCCACACTGGAATTATTTACCAATTTGATTTGGATACTGAAACTTTATCAAGAGAAAGAACTTATTAATCCAATAAATTAAGTATTTTTAGAGTGTTTGGCTTTTATTTAAAATATTTTTTAAATATCTAAATTGAATTCTTAAATGGTTATCTCTCTAATAAGTTAGTATTGCAGATATGTCTTAAGTATCTAAATTGAATTCCGAAATAATTATTTTATGAATTGATTCAAAGTAAGCATTTCTGTTCCTAGTTTCAGCCTTAGAATTGCAATATGCTATTGCTTGACTAAGTATTTTATTATTTTTTGTCTAGACTTCTAAATTCCCTTCCATGCTTTTAAAACAAAATTTATTCAATAAATAATAATAAATTCCTCTATCCCTAAATATATTTAAAAAATAATAATAAATTCCTTTATCCCTAAATAGTATTATAGTTCATCTCTAGTAGCTTCTGATAAAAAAAATCTACACAAGAGAGACTTTATACTATATACAGCAGCATTATCAAGATATTTTACAAGATTTACCATTTTCTTGATTCTAAGTTGAACTTGTCGCAATTTATTACACCTCCATTAGCATAAACTCCAAAAATATAAACTTCATTATTTAAATATGTAGTACTCTTGAATAAAGCATAGATACTATTGAATAATCTATTAGGCTAATCAATGTAAATTCTGATGTCAAATACATTTATTATATTATTATTAAAAAATCAGGGTTTCTCATTTAAAATTTGTTTATAATTTTTTTGCATAATTGATTGAAAATCTAGTGATTATTTATATATGATTTTAGTTTAATATCATGAAAGTTATTTTTTTTGAGTGAATCCTAAATCAAATAATAAATTTATAGGCCAAATTATATATCCTACTGTAATATTGGACCATATCCTCTAATTTATATCCAGGCAATTAGCAAGTAGCTTCTAGACTTCCTTGGTTTTCATTTACATTTGCTTGAATTTCAGTTAAAGGTAAGGTATAAATATCGAATTTAGCCAAGTTTTTACTTTCATTTTTGAAAAAATATAAGTTTTTTTTTTATATTTGCATTTCTTTCATATAAAGTCTTCTTACAAATAAAGCTTAATATCACTATCTATCTAATAAGTTAATATTTTAAAAATTTCTTCCATTTGTAAATCGAATTTAAATATAATCTTCCGACGATTGGAATCAAAATATACACTTCTATTTCTCGTAACAGGCTTTGAAATACTATGAGTTATTGATTCTGAAAGTCTCTTATCTTTTTTAACCCAAACTCCTAATTCCTCTTCATTACTATTAAACAAAATATCATTTGAAATATAATAATACTTTCTTTTATCCCTAAATAATATATTGAAATTATTATTGGTAACACTTGTTGTTAATATGCTATAGCAATTTGCTTTAAAATCATATTTATATAATTTATTACCAGAAAAACCTGATAATATAAAATAGTTTTTGCATGGAAGGACACTTATGCTATGTGAACTGTTTTTATCAGGAAAATCAGTAAGATTTGACCAATTTTTAGTCAACAAACTAAATTTATTGCAATTTGTTATAGATGATTCATTAAATCCTCCAAATATATAAACTGAATTATCAAAATATGTTGAACTTGAATGAGACATTAATCTTAGAGGAGGTATTGCTTCTACTGAATGAGTTAGTAAGTCAATAATATATCCAGCTTGACTAAATGGTTCATAGCCACCATAATGAAAGATTTTATTTCCAGGTATTTGGCATACAGCACTAAGATATGATTGATTTTCATTAACATTTATTTTATGTTCAGAAAATGTTAATGTATCAACATCAAATTTTGCTAAATTTTTTGTGCCAGGCCTAAAAAAATATAAATGTTTATTAATATTAGCATTACCATTATAATCAAGCATTTCATCTTCATTGAATTCTGTATATCCTTTATAAAACTCAGGAAATTTTATACAAAATTCTTCAGTGGTCTTAATAAAGGTTTCTAATTTTGCAATCAAGCTTTTATTATAAATTATAAATTCTTCATAAAACAATTTCTTTGTTTTGGCAAGTTCTGGGATTACCAATTCTTTTTCTTGTTTTATAAAGTTTTCTAATAAATATTGTATTCCTTCCCTTTGTTCTCTATAAAATTTTTCTGTTGTTTCTTTGAGTTTTGAAAACTTATTAATAATTGAGCTTATTGTTTTTATGATGTAGCTTTGTGTTTTAGTAATACTTTCATTAAATTTTTCATATGCATCAAGCAAAGATTGTCTTTTTTTCAGGGTTATATTTTCGATACATAGCCTTTATGTTATTTTTTATTACATCTTCTTCTTCTGCATGTTGCTTTATATGAGAAAAGCATGATATACATAATCAATCTTACAATTACAGTAAAAAACTAGTTCGTTAGGGCAGCCTTCAACAAAACACTTTATATTCATTTTATTATCAGTTGTTGACAATTTATTAATAATATGATGGGGCCCTAATATGTTTTAAATTAAAATATAAAGAGTGCTTGCACATTATTTCAATACTTGATAAAGGATTTAATAAGAATATGAATTTGAGAATATTTGCAATACGTAAAATTAATTGATAACCAGCATGTATTAAGGCTTTACTATTAACTAGTTAACTTATAAAACAAAATATTTTAAGAAAAGTTTGTAATTATCTTTTATTTTATATTAGATTTATATTGATATCATTGTATTCAATAAGATGCTTGCACCAAAATTTATTACCTAAATCAGACTTGGCTCTAGGAACTTGCATATCCTTGAATTTAAAACAAAATGATCATAAAAATATTAAATAGTAAGCTATGCATAACTTTTATTTCCCTTTACTTACAAAGTTAGCTTTATAGAAAGCAATAACGGATGGAAAAATTTGGTTATAGTCCCAAAAATTGCTTTAGATGAAATATATATTTTTTTATAGAAAAGCAACATTATATTTGCAAATTATTCGATTTTTTAAAGGCAGCTCTAGAAAAGATAATCACCTACTATTTAAAAAAATAGCGTGGCCGAGAAAGAATATATTAAAAGCCATTTATTGCAAAAATCATAAGCTACCTAATACGTTAATATTTTAAATATTTCTTC